>JAZHYW010042875.1:0-10689 GCA_037355805.1 Ixodes ricinus
TAAAGGAACCGTTCACCTCCTGCAACCGAGTACGACCGGAGAGAGACGAGACTGGTTAAAACCTCTTAAAATTTCTTAGGACGAGAGAACACACTGGCACGCTGGCGCCATCTATGCGGTGACCCTGGAACTGCATTTCACAAAACGAAGGTTTTGCGGGAGGCAGGCACGTAGCCAGGATTGTTTTGGGGGGGGGGGGGGCCGCCCATGACAAAATGTTGTATGAGGGGTGAGGGGGAGAGGAGCTCCCAGCAAAATTGAAGATTTCGGGGGGGGGGGGCCGGGCCCCATGGGCCACCCTCTGGATACGTGCCTGGCGGGAGGTCAAATGTGCGTAATACCTCTAAGAAAGGCTCCTTTATACCGCTGACAATAGTTTTTCGAGCCAGAAAGAAAGGATAATAGAGAGTTGTAGTTGACCGTTTTCTCCTCCGTGCGGTATCCGTAAAGAAAACGCCGCAGCTGCGCATGCGCCGCCGCCAGCCTTGTTTGCATAGTTCCAGGTCTTGTGGCGGATTACGGAGCGCTATCTGGGTGCTTAGCGGGCTGCGGAAACGGTCTACTACAATTCCCCAATGCTCGAGAGAAATAGAAAATATGCCTGACGCATAAGCTTACACTGCTACGCAATGAGATGCCGCGAGTGTATCATCTCGTTGTAAAAGCTTTCAAGGAACCCACTTGTAAAGGATATCTCGAGTAGAATTTCATCTCCGATAGGAACTTTTCCGGAATCCAGATGGCACTGGGAGGAAGCCTTTCCACTCACCTGCTTACGCGATATAGTGCTATTTTCAAACAAAAATAAAGAAAAAGCTTGTCTTTTGTTCCGGTTATCAGCGGACGGCTTGACCCTGAAAGCGCCCCACTTAACCCACCCATCCCGTCACCCCGCCCTGCAAGCTGCGAGAATGGCTTTTTTTTTTTCATGCAGTTTAGAAAGAGGATAGCAGTGAGGGTTGTGGGCCTCCAAGCCCATCGCGAAGGAGGCTCTTTGTCCCATTCTTGCCGGATTAGGAAGAAAAAAACGCGGTTACAGAACGCCTCATTTCGCTGCCCGGTTTTACTTCGGAAAAAGATTTGGTTCGGTTTTTCGGGTATTCCGTGTTCCGAGATTTTTTGCACATTACGATTTCCAAATTGCATGTAGATTGTTGATATCGTCAGTACAAAAGCGAAATATGCCATACATTTCTTTCGTGGTGTTGTGTCATAAATTAAAATGTTGCGAAATAATCTGCCACAAGTCGGAATGGCGTTGCGTCCTAATAGCGGCCCCTCAGAGCCTACTTTTCATTCCAGCGAAGCAGTGCTTTGAAAAATAAAGCTACTCACTCTAAAAAATGTCTGATCTCTATTTATAATGCAATTAAATGCAAATGCAATAATCCCTTCTCCAGGGATAATTTTCGTCGTTGTCTGATCTCCTTGTGAGAAAAAGATACGAAATTAACCATTTCGCGATGCAATCAACAGCCATTAGAGTCCCAGCTTTTTTATGTTTTTTTCCAGAGCACCGAATTTTGTTTTATTTAAACGGTCACCCTGATTTCTAAATAGGTGTACGATTTCTAAATTGCACGGAAGCAGAACTATATGTTGTACTGTCAAAATGCCAAAAAATCAATTACAACAAGTTTAGATAGTGTTGCGTCTTATATACGTACTAATCAAAGCGTAATTCTATTGTCAGAAAGCTATGTAAAAAAAAAGGTTCTAACTAACTTTCATAATTATGTGTTCCGATTAATCATTTCACAAAACTGAATTGCCACTAAGGCCCCAGCATCTTTTACCGAGCACCGCATTTGTTGTTCTTTTGTTTTGTTTGCCCGGACGAGACACCGCCTCCGCAAATCACTCAAATAAGTAAACGCTGTGGCACAAAGTAACAGCGTCAAGGGGCGCTGGGCGCTTTTTGGGTCATGTGATTGTCTTTTTACAAGATCATAGGTAAAGAACTTTTTTTTAAGTGAGCCAGTTTTATGTTAAGCGAAACTGAGATAAAGTGGAATGTTTGAGTATCAGTAAAGCTATGAGGCAATGTACCGCGGTCACCTCCGCAGTGTTTTTTCTCGCATAATATGACCAATTCCAATTTAAAAACATGAGATCGATGCTCCAACAGATATAGTCCAAATTTCAGCAAAATATTAGCTGAGTTTCGGTTTCTGGCTTGTTTCGGGCCGGCTCCCTTTTTGCGCTGGGGATAACGCGAATTAAATTTGAGGAAGAAAACGAGAAAGGACGGTTGTCCGTCCTTTCCCCTTCTCTTCGTTCCGTCCTTACGGATAACGCTACTCTCAAAGTTAATTAGGGGGGCCCACTGGCTTGTGGCTGGGGTAGGCGTAGTTGTATTGCATTCCGAGGAGTCTGGACCTTCTTTGTGTTTTGCCAGTTTGTCTTTAGTGAGAAAAAGAAAAAAAAGGGGGGGGGGGGCTCCAAATCTGCGCCTGAGTTGTCGTCGAGCAAAGCAATAATAAAAATATCCACTAAATAAAAAAAATAAAAAACGGGAAACGCGTAGGGTCCCATAACATTTCATCGAACACCATTTCATCGAAAAAGTGGTCGTCCCGTACCAAAACTTTCGCCGGTATTTTTAAACAAAAAATCCTACTGGCGGAAAAAAAAAAGTTGCTAACAAAAAAAATATATATTCGGGGCTGGTGGAGGGGGAGGTGGTGGAAACCCTGAATCCATCCACTTCATTACAACTCCAGGCGTGTCCTCCGTCGTGCCATCTAAGCATCTGTCGTACGAGAGGACAATGAGAAATTACTTCTTAGTTTGCAAGATTCAATGGTTTCAAAGAAAGAATAAATTTTTAAATATTATTGGCAGAAACTTATGATGCATTCAATGAAACGGCGTTCGGTGAAATGTCCGGTCCCAGGTGCGGTTGATCTTCTAGTGCGCAGCAGAGCCTCAGATGCCTCGCTTTGTGAAAATATGATGACTGAAAACCGGCATCGTCTTTCAGGCACGTGCGATCTTTTTGCGGTTCCGATATAAAAAGAAAAAAGGTGCAGGTCGATGCCAAAGCCACGAATCTCGGAAAAAAGCTAATAGAAGAAAATCTCACCCCAAAACCGACCGACGCGGAGAAAAGCTCACCGGCCTCTTGATGAATGCGGTGGAAACTCACCTACGATTTTTGTTTTCGGAAATGGCATTCTTTTGGTATATGGATAATAGCAACAATCTTTTCCGTATTTTTTTTTTTTGTAGCAACTTATGATTTCTGGTGCGGATGGGTCCTGACACAATTTGGGGGCTCTCTGTGGTCGTCGGGTGTAATGACTATAGGTCTCTTCGTTACAGAACTCAACGTTGAGGCGATGTCTTCATAGAAAAAATACGTGTCTATCACTTTGGTAATTGTTCCCATCCTGCATAACTGTGGACTTCTGCTTTTTCGTTTCTATTGGTGTCTGTAATATACAAATTTTGTATATTTCTCCTTTTGTGTTCCCCACGGGGCCCCCAGAGTAGAGCCGCAAATACTAAATTTAAAAGCTTGATCGTAAAATACTTGCGTGGATTTATCTCAGCATCTGTCAGCTTTGCGGTGAGCTTTTCTCCCGTGAGCTTCTCGGTGTTGCGCTGTTCTCCGGCGGAAAAAAGCTCACAGAAATCCGGCGGTTGCGGAGAGGAGCTCACCAGATTTTTGATACATGCGAAGAAAAGCTCACCTCTACAAACCGATCTAACATTATTTCTTCGCAGCTCTCGATATTTTATTGAACTCTGTTCTATCAAAGATATTTATTTCAACGCCATTTATTTGAACCCAATTTCATCGAAGCCGTTTAGTAGAACGCTGTTTTATGGAACATCATAATTTCTGGCCAGATCGTTTCTCGTTTTTGTAAATAGTGTCTTTTCTTTGCATCCAAAGGATAAATATATTGTCACGAATGACAACTGATGAGGCGGTAAATAACTTTAGAAACTAAACGTTTAATCGGGTGAACAAAATAGAAGGTTAGCGTCGCAGGCGTCGATGTCGGTGAAACAGCAGGATCGAGACTGACTGCGGCTCGCCACGTGGAGCCCCTTATGTACACGCATGGGCTTCTGGAACATATCGGCGTAGAAGGTTCGGCAGTAGAATCAGCTAACCTCGAAGAAGCAACAGGGTTCTAGAACTTACCAGAACGTAACATTATAGAAACAATAAAAAAGTGTATCCGTTACCAGGCATCGAACCTCGGCCATTTGCGTCGAAGGTAAGCACGGTAACCGTTAGGCCACGGGAGCGCTGCCTACCTGGCCACACGCGGCAATATTATGTTACGTTTTTCTTTTGCTTCGTAATAAACAATGACCTCTTTCGGTGATGTGGCCTAAGACGGACTTGATACTTTTTGGGAGGTCAGGGGTCGTCGGTTGCCGAGACGGAGGTCCACAATGGGCCTTTTTCCGCAAATGTTGGGCGCCATCTATTGGCAAGCAGGAGAAACGTTTTTGATGGCGTGCCTTGCTTCCGGTTCTGCCCGATCCAAGCTGTGTTGGCTGTCTGAATGCGGTCGGTAAATGCGCTCAGCGTTTGTTTTTCCTCTATCCAACGCGATCGACGAGCAGATCTGTTTTCAATTAATGCGTTAACTACTGATAACTTTGTCCGTTTGTACATTTTTTTCCCGAATGTTCGGACGACGGCAAAGTCCGTCGTCCGAATGGGACGACTGACTTCGCCGTGGCACCCGTTGTGACTGACGGCACAGTTGATGCTCTCTTGTACCAATGAGATAGAAAATGCTGTTACATTAAACTAGGATTTATGTTATATGCAGTACCGGCAGTAAACTAAAAAAAATATTCTAAACTAAGTTACGGTTAAAAAAAGTTTTTTTTTTTAAATTGTAAGTGATTTGTATAATCTGCTCGAAAATTTTAAATGACAAGATGTATTCTCATAATTGTAAAGGCTTACTTTAAAATCATCTAAAAAACTGTGTGCCTGCACGTAAAAATGTAATGTTTCACAAAGGTGTACTTTTGTGGTGAAATTTCAATGCGTAGCTCCATTCTTATAAAAAGGGGACCAACAAACTTGGCTGGGTCAACAACGGCCTCGTTCAGCGTCTGCCGCTGCTTCTGGCGAGTTAGTTTTTCCTCGTTTTTTACTGGAAGGAAGCAACAATTCGAAATTTCACAAGGTCAAATTTACCACTAAAGTACATCTTTAATAAATATCTAAGATGTATACGTGCATGCCGCCGATTTCTGAGCGAGCCTCGTCATTGATGTCAGCCCACTTCAGGTTACAGCTGTGTGGGACTGTAGGTCCTGGAGAACAAATACAAAATCGGCCACACCTGTACTTTTTTTTTCTTTAGTGTCGCGTTTGTAGAGATTGTTGAAAAAAAAATTTTTTTACTCGATACATATTTGAGGAAAACACATCAAGACGACTGTTTCCTTTTTCTTATTTAACCACAAGACCAGCAGATGCGGTCGTGGTAGTGAGAGAGCAGCTCCCATTTCACGTTCTGCGTGTGGACGTAGCAACAAACTGTGCAGCATAGCCACTTTACCTCAATGCTTTATAAATATTTGGAAACATTTAGGCGATCTTAATGTTTACAACAACCAAAAATGGAGACCGGCAGTTTGCGAAGCAACGCGAGACCGTCACTTTAGCAAGCAAAAACGTGCTCCAATCAAACGCACCATCACACAAACGCGCAACTCCGAGGCGCTCGCTCTGCGTGGAACATAAGCCAGACGACATCATACCTAATCAATCTGCTGACTTGTATTTCTACATCAATAACAAATAACGGAACAAAAACTTGAACCTTCCTTGAAGTGGGAACTGGAAACACGGGAGTGCTCTAAAGGCAGCCTTGAGGAGCCGTCCGCATTGTTTCGCCGGATCGCCCGAGTCCGCAGCTTCCGCTTCGTCGGGTGCAGGCTAGTAGAAAGAAACCTAGAGAAACAGAAACTGCGACAACGCTTGCTCTCGTTGCTGCAACCGACAACGTAACAGCGTTGGTGCACGTCGAAGAACTTGGAAACGCGCGACCACCGCTGCCTCACGCAGTCCCGAGCCGGACGCACCACGCCACCAAAAATGGCGGACTCCTGTCTGCTGCTGCTGCGCATGCGCCAGTGGAAACCCCGGAAAAGGCCCATTGTTGCTGTTTGTAGTACTCAACTTTGAGGCAATGTCCTGTCTCCATGTAAATGATAACTAAAAAAAATGAGTTCTCCCACTTTTTTAATTGTTTGCATTCTGCAAAACTGTGGATTCGTCTGCCTCTTCGCCATTTTTCTTAGAAAGTAAGCTATTTTTCTGGGACTGAACAAGAACTCCTGGTTTTACAACTATACGAACACGCAAAAAGCGCAGAATGAGCGGTGAGCAAAGTGTGGACATGAGTTTTAAATATAAACACCGCAGTGCGAACAATGCCGAGAATATTAAATTTTAAATGTTGAATAAATTATTTCGTAAATGAGCTTTTCTCCGCATTCGTCGGTTTTGCAGTGAGCATTTCACCGGCGAGCTTCTTTCTCCAGTGAGATTTTCTTGGCCGCCCAACAGTGACAGCCGACCAAGGGCTCATCGCAGCCAAGACGTGCAATCGACGAACACCGTAATAAAAGGTGTGCGGGTTCTTGTCTAATACATTCTCCTCTATTTCATAAAATACTGAATCAAGAATGTTTTGGTTCGGGTCATACGAAGAATCTTCAGCGCAAGACTTTCACAACTTCCAAATAGAAACGTGTGACGCGCTACTACCAAAAAGCTTATTCTGTTTTTAGCTTCACTGAAGAAATATTCGCAATGTTTGTTTTATTACGGTAGAAATCAGCCTCCACAAGCTGATATGCCAAGCGAATGTCAACATTAAAACAAAATCGACGAACTCACGTATGTTTTTTTCCGCATTTAAAATATGTAAACATTTTAAATGCATCTCTGCAGAATATTTAAAATCGCCAAATCAAATCACTTCTCCTCCTTCGAACAGAAAGAAGTGGTAAGACAGTATCGACCCTTTGACGCTTCGGTAGCTTTTGTCTGCCTGCATTTGGTAACTTCAGGACTCACGCAAAGACCGCTTGAAGCGTGAAATCTTTCACCCTCATTTTCGTGACCCAAAACGCCAACAAAGAACGAAACATCCTTCCAATGATGCGCTCTGGCGATTGAAAACTAATGACTCACACCCACCCACAAAATATCTTCGCCGCCGAACAAAAAAGAAAAAAAAACAAGAAACCTTTTATTCGCATTTGTGCGACCCCAAAACACCAACAAAGACAGAACATCCTCCCAAGGACGCGCTCGGGCGATGGACAACCTACTACTCACTATCGCGATAACGCGCAAAATATCTTGGCCCGCCAAAAAAAAAAAAAAGAAACCTTTGAGAGGAACTTTTTCTCGAAATCCCGACCGTAAACCCGACGACCTTGAAGATGCAAGTAGTCCGGGGCGCAATAACACATTGCGCAATTTCAAGAAGTAGTATTAGCGACACGCTCATAGATGGCGCCAGCTGACAGCTCGATTTCTGGCATTTTGATGGGCCACAAACTTAGTTAAATTTTATCACAATGTGAATCTCTGGCAAAAAGATCTTGTAAGAGATATATTAAAAAAGTCTTGGTCTTCAATATTGTGGCGCCTGAATTTGTATTTAGGCCCTGGTTTATTTTTAAATGTTTATGAAGAACGGAACGAAAAAAGGGCCTTTACAAGCAAGTTTAAGTTCCCGTAAAACAATTTTAACATTTAGATCGGGAAATGTAGCGCCACAACATTACTCAGTTTTTTACTATCTTTCTAATAAAACCACTCCCAGTTTAATCCGTTTGGTGGTTCCTGAGAAAAATATCAAAAAGTTGCCATTGGAATTGCATAGGGCTTGGGAGCTGCGATATCCTCTTAAGAGGGGCAAGAGTGTGAACAGGCCGTAACTTGCGATCTAGCGGCGTAAATATATCACAATCAAATGTACCTTTCTACCTGGAAAATATTTCATTTCCATACGTGTCTCATCTTTGCTTTTGAAAATTTGTTTTCTTGTACTGTCCCTTTAAGCGAGAACCACCGACCCGTTTTGCCGTGCGCGCTTCTTGAAACGCCGCACAAAATCACAACGCGATAGGTTAAAAGCCGCTTTTACGCGGTTCATTTTAAAGAGCGCCTGCCACTGTGCAGGAACATGCTGCACAAACCACACACACTCGCACGCACGCACGCACGCACGCACGCACACAAACACAAACACACACACACACACACACACACACACACACACACATATATATATATATATATATATATATATATATATATATATATATATATATATATATATATATATATATATATATATATATATATATATATATATACTGGGGGGCTGGGGATAGGGGCGGGGGATTGTCTGTCGGCTTCTCGAATCTGTCAGCCGTCTGATGGCGGCTTCGTCTGATTCGGCTTGTCATGGCGTCTGGGCGGGGGCTGGGCTGACGTGGGCGCATGGGCCTGGTGTTTGGTCTGCTGCTGCCGGATGACTGCCTCAGCGGGGCGGGTTCACTGGGATCAAGCGGCGCCGATGTTCAATGAAAGGAGATGATGCTCTGTGCCTCCGCACGGTCCGCCGTGCGGGTAGGGTGGTGCTGTCGGCAGCAGAAAGGACACGACGGTACACGATGATCGAACAGACAAAGGATTTATGGAGCCGAGCCGGCACGTGGAGCCTGGCGCGAGATGGTCGTGCTGCGCCACTGCCCCGTCGTCGTCTTCACCTTCCCTGGCAATATATATATATATATCTTCACCGGGGTGTCCACTGTGCTGCCTTCTGCAGTCTGAGTTGACCAAGGCGGAATTGAGAAAACCACGAAAAGAGAAAAAAACAAAAGAGAGAAAAAACAGCGCTTAGCGAAACCAAAGCAGGAAGTTAAACATCTGGTTGTATATCAAGAGTATGATTACCGCCCCTTTATGGCGGCAATCAGGGACGACAAAGGTGCCGGAATAATAAAGTAGGGCGTGCCCATGCGTAAACAAATCCATATCTCTACGGCGGATCGTTTCACCATGAGTATCGGCCACTACTAGAGACGCCTTTCGCAACGCTGAAACTCGGCGTTGTGTGCGTCTATTCAAAAAGCGCAGAAAGGATTTGTTTTTGTTACAAGTGACTTGTTTTTACACCAGTCTCGCTGCGTAACCCGCTCCGCGAGGCAGTCATGGCCCGGGCCGGTTTGAGCCGGGGCTCGCTGTTCCCCTCCGGTACTGGTCAGAACCTCGCTGGTACGGCTGGACCGCTCCGGGGGATTTGCCGCCAGGCCAGACCAGCCAGACCGGCTCCGTCGTTCCTGCGGCGTCCCCAGCCTCGCGCAGCACGCTCTCGCTCGCGCCAGCTCGTGTCTCTCCTCGGCCGACCGCCTGTCCGCATTGCCCTCCCGCCCCGCGCGTCTTCTACCCTGGTCTCACCCACACGACACTTAGCCGGGACTTTTTTGCGACACGCGTAGAGTAGTGGCAATTGATGTCAGGAAGGAGTTTCCACTTTGTCCCAAATGCGTCAGTGATGCAGGGGGGACCGCGGATTTGAAGGCAACCCAGGCCATGCACCTTCGCCCGGGCTGGCTGGGGCAGGATTGGGCCTTGGTCGTAATAGACTGGACCGAGGCCGCCCAGTGAATTCGGTCAACTGCCGGCCTGGCACTTCACTGCATTTTCTGGGCCCGTGAATTCCAAGGAACTGCCAGGAAGAGCTTTCCTTGGCGTTCCTTGTTTTTCCATGGTCCGAAAAGACCAGTGTTGCCAGGCAGCCGCCAGCGTTAAAGGTTCAGTGGCCCTTCATTGTATTCCATGGCCCTAAAATTCCAAGGAACTGCCAGGGAAGGGCTTCCCTTGGCGTTCCTTGTTTTTCCATGGTCTGAGCAGACCAATGCAGCCAGGCGGCCGCCAGCGTTGAAAGTTCAGTGGCGCTTCATTGTATTGCCTGGCCCTAAAATTCCACGGACCGGCCAGGGAATGGATTTCCTTGGCGTTCTCTGTTTTTTCTTGGTCCGAGCCGACCAGGGAAGACAAGCGGCCGCCAACTGTTCAAGGCTTAGGTTCAAGGCAAGGCCTTCCTTGGTGTTCCTTGTTTTTACTGGGTCCGATCGATAATCAGTGTAGACAGCCACCGATTGAGTACTTTACCAAGCAATAGCGCGAACGAGCGACGGAGATTTTTCACGGTCGCTCGTGGCGTCGCTAGAAAACTTCGTTCATAGCCGTGGCGGTCGCTTGCTCCCGTCGCATGCGGTTCGATGAGCGATGTTTTCTAGACATCCAGAATCCAACCATCCAGCGACGCCACGAGCGACAGAAACCTCGATTTGGCAAGCGACGATGACCCGCTGTCGGTGGATCAGTCGCTCGACGAGGAAAACAGCATGAAAGCGACGGAACCTAGCGACCACCAAAGCGATGAGCGTTTTCTAGAAATCCAGAACCGAGCGACGCGACGAGCGTCAGTGGGAAATCTCCGTCGCTCGCTGAATCGCTTACAAGCGGTTCAGCCTTGACACGTACTACGCCGAGCCCATGGTCAAACCGCCGTGACCGGCGCAAGTGGCCACCGGCACATGAGCCGAACTTCCCGTCCACTGTGCTTTGCGACCGCCGTCGGACACCCGGCACAGTAAACTCGAAAGTGA
>JAZHYW010042878.1:0-11074 GCA_037355805.1 Ixodes ricinus
TTTTCATTCATTGAAAATATAAGAAAGTAAGACTTCATTGCCACAAACTTTCAAGTTCTATCGCAAATTTAACAAAATTCATAAAAGGAGAGTAGAATACGTGACATTCGGGCAAGGAATGAACAAATGCTTTGCATTCTATACAACTCGTTTAAAGTTATATGGCCCCAGTCGGGTCGCTTTCAGAAATAAGTACTTGTAGAGTAATTGCAATACTTTTAAAGTGATTTGTGATTGTAATTAATTACTTTTCAGGTAGTAGACATTGTAGGTAAACTATTTTGGGAACAAAGAAATTGTAATTGTAATTAAATCACATTTTGGAAGTAATTTACCCATGTACGACACCAACCATGTCTGATAAGAAATCTGAACACAAAAAAGGCTACGCTGTCCCTTATGGCCACTGTCGTCCCGGCAACCGGCGCCGCAGTGTCGCACTCGTCGCGGCTTCGCCTCTTGGCGCCTCCAGATTTCGCCATCGCGGAACAAAAGCGCCGACAGCCATCAAGTTTTTGTTTGTATTTTTATGTTTATGTTCGCTTTCTCCTTTCTTGAGGAATATTGCTTACCATCAAGAAAAGAAAAGCACGCACACACACACGCACACACACACATACACACACACACACACAAAGAATAGTTATTTAGCCTCTCGGCATAGTCAGATATACACCGTTTCACAATAAGATGTACCACGATGGACGCTACAAGATACACGAACCAATCAATAGATCGTAGCTTGTCTAGAGAATTCGCGCTCCCTCGTGTCGCTCTGCCCCACTGGGAGCACACGCGATACCTTCCGAGCTATGTATGGGCTCCAGTGGCTGGTAGCGTCCTTTGCAGTCCGTCGTAACGTGAAACAAAGTATTGAAGTGTACGCCTCAACATCGACACCCCGACGCCAATTCACGCGAAGAAATGTACTTGTTTGTTTTATTATTGCAGAGCTGTCTCTATGTCATCGCTGCCGTTTGTTTAGTCAAAGCTGAGCCGCTGACACCACCGTCGCGAATACTTATTTACTTCGCGCCGCCACCCGCAGAAGGCGCGGCTCACACTGTTTCCAATGAACCGGTAAGCGCCACATAAGGTTACTGTTTCGTTTCGGTTCGGGTTCAAAACCAGATGTTTGATTCGTGTTACAGTTCTGTTACAGTTTAGCTAAAAATAACAATTTTGCTACGTTTTTTTTGGTTTGGGCTCGGTTCGACGTTATGGTTGAAACGTACCTGCTAATCGCGTATGATTATAACAGCCGCTTTGTTGCGTCTCGCGGAGCCAGGAACGACACCATGTCTGTTTGCAACTATTCAGTTTTGGTTGCTTCACGAACAAGTGTGACAATCAAGCCGTTAGTCACCTCCTGTACAATGATGCTGTTTCAAGAGCCAGTTATCATGCGCTAGCGAAGTGTGCCATCAACCCGTAGACCCTACATTAAAATCGACACACCTCGCATAAGAACCGAGCCCATTACATTTCCACTTGATTCCGGGAAAAAGGCATATAATTTCATAACCTTTCTATCACCCCCCCCCTTTTTTTGTGCTGCCGCCATTCCATTCCCATCCCATTCCGTGGTCGTGAAAGTGCGGAATGTTTCCGGAATCATTCCAACTCCGAGTGATAACTCCTCAACACTGCTCCCTACAGCTTAGTTGTAAGAGTGCGTTCGCACGAGCGTTTCTCTCAGTGGTTTATGCCTCGTCAACAACCCTGACTTCCTTAAATGCTCCGACAGATCCTACAACACTGGCCGGAAAATTCGAATGCTGGTCGTACCCTGCTGGTCGCTAGGCTATCCCTGAAATTGACAAACGTTCAGCAGAAAATGTCGCCTTCTCGACTGGCTTCATGCGATATCGCTAGAAGATTCAGAGCTCTCTACTTGACTTTACCCCTGAACAGCCCTCGTCAATATACTGTAGCTACTGTTTCTCTTAAATCTTAGTCTATTCGTTCCATCTGTCATCTCTACTTGCTTAATAATTTATTTTTTCTTGATTTCAATCAAACTTTAACTTTTCGTCCTCCCTCCCTCCCTCTCCGTATTTTTCTTTGTTTATGAAAAAAACAGTTTGATGCTCCCCGCAATTAGAATGCTTTTTTTTCCTGACGACAAACCGACAACCCCCAAATAAATACAATTATTCATAACAGTACTGGCACTGTACGCTTGTCAGAATACGCGCAGCCCTTGGATGAATATTTAAAAGAATATATACAGTGTAAGGTAGCAAATATGACACCGATGCAAGAAGACCTGATAAGCTACCTACCTGTTATTCAGCCGTTCGATTATGTACGCGTAAAAACTAATATTTTAAATAAAATGACTTAAATTAAGTTAATTACACACGAACGCTTTCTAAAGAGAACTGTCATTTTTTGATCGCGTATTTTATCTTGTCACAAGCTTCGGAAAACACACACAAAAAAATGCCTATACTGCACCGATGATATTTCAAGAAATTCGAGCACGTTTGACTCTTTCCGTCTTGAAGGCACATGGGGATCTGAACCTTGAAGAAAAAGTAAGTAAATAAAACGATGTCACATTACACCAGAAGACAACACATAACATTACTAATTTGCAAAAGTACCTCAAAAACATTACTCTCGTCTATATTATAATAAAACAAAAATGCTTGTAGCCTCACATATGTTCTGGCGACATGTGTGTCTTGTATACAGCCTATTCCATATTAAATGTGAATTCCGGTTACAAAACGTTCTTCATGGCGTGGTAAACTATTTCACATAAAAAGAGACTTGAAATTTACCTTAACAAAACAGTACCTAACATTATTAGGAAGATGCAAAAATGCACGCATTTTTAGGTGAGCAAAACGATTCAAAGCAAATAAGACGTTTGTGTTTAGACAGCCTAAGTTCCGCTTCCTTTTGAAATCTGCGTGTATATTGCGATACTGGTTTACGCCGTAGAGGAGAAATGTAGCCAGTGCAGTTCGACTGCTAGCCCGAAGTGTTTGAAGTGCACAACCCAGTAGTGATACACGACCGCACGCCGGTACGACGCTGACTCAGATCGAAACGGGCAGGGGCATGGTCGAACCCAGGTTTCCATGATCCTAAATCGAGAGTTTTCGGTCCCCATTCCACGCTTCCTGGGAATATACCCATCTCAAAAACACACAGTTTTGAAACGAAAATCTAGATAACGCTTCAAACGACGGGAAACTGACTGAACGTAGTGAAAAAGAGGGGGGGGGGAGGTAACCCCCTCTGCGGGAGTTCCACAACTGAGGTAATTAAGTAATGTTGATTGGACGCAAGGGCTGCGTCAGTTTTTGGCGTGTACTCAGGTGCAACTATATTCGACCCAAGTGCTGTGTCACCGCTCGACGTAAACTCAGATTCAATCCGCACACTTCGCGCCGAAGGCTGTTCCCAATAGATGCATATTGATGACTGTACCCTTTATAACGGAAGGTATCTCGCGCCACCTAGCCTAAAAACAAAACAAAAAAACACGATTCCTTTTACTTCCACCTCTTCTTCTAGGCTAATGCGATTTCCTATAGTATCACCACTGCAGTGTGCGATATCGCAGGGAAGACCTTCGGGGGATCGAGCCAAAAACTAAAAACACGCACCGTCCACCTCCTCCCCGGCGAAGGAGTCGCTGATTTTCCTCTGGTCGAACCTTGTTGGCGTCACCCCAGGACCAGACCCACTGAGACTTTGGGCCGGAGCCACGCTGGAAGGGAGTCCAAATTTTCCTCCGTCCCACCTGTCCTTCAGCTGTACTATAGTACGTTACAAGTCAAGAAGGTAGCGGCAAATTCCCTCGAAAATAGCCATATACTCCTCCGCCACCTCCGCATCCAATAAGCGTCCCATCATTTCCGTGACGTCGCAGCCAACGCGCGAGGAGGGTCTTGCCTTTCTGTACATATTTGCTTTATCTTTCGACTTTGACTTTGTATTGTGGAAGCCACGAGAGTGAGATTAGAGTGTTCCCCTTCCGATGGAAACAAATACGACTTTCGGGGATTAGGTTCCCCCTCCGATGGATAACAAAGGCTGGCTTTCAGGGGCCTGATTCCCCCTCCGATGAATACAAAGGTCGCTTTCTTAAAAAGTGGGATCGGAGACAAGTTGGCATCACTTTGGAGCCACATAGGGAATTGTAGTAGATCTTTTTTCTCCTCCGCTACGGTATCCGTAAAAAAACGCCGCAGCTGCGCATGCGCGTCGCCAGCCTTGTCTGCATAGTTCAAGGTCTTGCGGCGAATCACGGAGCGCTATCCGGATGCTTAGCGGGCTGCGGAAACGGTCTACTACAATTCCCCAATATCAATCCATTGAAGCGGTACAAGGAGCGTTTCCAGTGAACTCTTCTTTCGACTGCGGAGGGATTTGAAACCGGCGCATCACGCTTGTGGGTGGAGCTTCTCCTACCTCTTGACTTGTAACCGACTATAGTTACTTGTACTCCGTTGTGTTACCACAATATGGCGGCCACCAGTGTGCTCGATTAACTCTTAGAAAGGGTCTATTGTTAGCCGCGAACTAAACAGCAGCGTGTCCTTTTTCTTCTCTTGGGCGTGCAGGGCAGGCGGGCATCAACCAGCTGGGCGGCGTGTTCGTGAACGGGCGTCCGCTGCCGGACTACATCCGGCGGCGCATCGTGGAGCTGGCGCTGATGGGCGTGAGGCCCTGCGACATCTCGCGGCAGCTGCTCGTGTCCCACGGCTGCGTGTCCAAGATTTTGACCCGCTTTTACGAGACCGGCTCCATCAAGCCGGGCTCCATCGGAGGGAGCAAACCGAAGGTGTCGGCCCTTTCCTCGTTCTACTTGCATGGGCTCCGAAGGGATATACGCGCTTCGTTCCATTTCTTCATTTAAAGTTGATGCCATTCCCTCTACCACCAGTGATCGATCCTACCACCCCCTCCTAGCGTTGAGCTCGAACACCCCAGAGAATTTGTTATGCAAAGAAGGCAAACCTATATAGCATATACCCCTGGGGACCCCTGCAGAAATTTGTATCATCATGCATCCAGGGTTTAGAACCTTGGATAAACTATTGGACCACCAATATTGTCGCGCGTCCACAGCGCACGCCGATAAGTTACCCTCTAAAAGAAAAATACGTTCTTGAATAGTTCTCCGACGCCCCAAAAACTCTTTTAGCTCGTGAAGAACCGTTTCGTCTCGAGCACTGTCGCCCCTTGGCGCACTAGAAAGGCAACTAAAGGATGAAGAACTCGTTTCGCATCAAAAAAAGGAGCTTAAAAGAACCCTTGATAAGTTTTTCACGAAAAACCATTTTAGAAGGTGCTGAAATGAGCTGTGCAACGATTTTAACATTAAAAGAATTGGCATCTTCTACTTTTGATATTGTTCACCTTGTAACAGATGACAGAAAACACACCTGCTTTCATCGAAATGTTGCGATTCCGCCGCGTAATAGCGAGGCAAAAGTTAGAATATTCCCCGACCTGCAGCCGCGAGCGGCGGCCATGAGAAACACGCGGCATGACGTCAATGGGGGTCTTGTAGAAAGATAGCAAGTTGTGCGAATACCTCGATAAAAGGTAACTTTTCTATAAATCTTGTCGTTCCAACATAAATATAAATGCGTCAAAAACCTGGTATCACCGACAAAGCTTTTATTATACGGAGTTTATGTGGCACCATCTATCCTAGGTCCACAAAACCGACAGCTCTATCTGCTACCGCGAAGAGCCGCCAGAAGCCGGAGAGGGGGGGGGGGGGCGACAGGGCCGGACGGGTATGGCCGGACCCGGATGAGACTTTCCGATCCTTTCACCATATTGCTCGCGCGGCGCCCGTCAGCACGTGGTCACGCGGTAGCGAGCGGATGAGTTCTCGCCGCTCCCTGATGGCTCTAAAGAGATAACTTTACCGGAACCCCGCGCCTACCCCATCGACGTCACTGCGCACGTGACCCGGAAGACGATGTACGAGTTGAGAGGCGGCAAAAACCTGGATCTTTTCATTTCTTTAAATAAAAACTAGGGTATCCAGGCAAAATCTGTTTTCTGTAGTTCACTTCAGAAGTGTCAGGCATCAACTTCCACAATTCTTTGCTAAAGCCCTGAAATTGTTGCACAGCTCCTTTAAAGTAACTTTTTAGGTGCAAAAATTTGTACAAGCCGAAGAAGCCTAAGAGTTCTTTCTGATTTAATGTAAAAAAGAAAAACCAGCACGTGCAAACTATAATATTGAAAAAAAAAGCATTAGTGGCATTAATAAATGCAAAGATGTATTTATTTATTTAGTAGAAAAATAGTTACCTTAAATAAAGCTACCACGACGCCCTTGACTTTTTTTAATAATACTTATTGCTAAACAAAGAATAATTTTTTTCTAAACTGTTATTGTGTCATCAGTGCTGAATCAATACCACCTGAATAACAAACCCTCGTCAACCATCATCTGGCGTGTCGATGGTTGACGACGTCTCCCTGTGCGGTCCGTCCGAGGTGGAGGAGTTCCGGTGGTTGGTTTGGCTCATTATGGCCGGGGCCCCTGGCCTCACACCTGCTTCTGAAGATGGCAAACACAATCACCGTAGAACTTCGTCCCGTACTTGGCATGGGGCCGTCGACAGCGGTCTCGTCGCCCCGCTCGACGACGCGATGCACCCGTCTGCCTCCGAGTCTCTTCTCGCATTGCTTCCTACCCACAACTCCGGTTCGCACAACCAGCGAGGAAACTTACAAGAGGCACTGCCCTGGGGTCTCCCTTTTGACCCTAAGGCCTTCCAAACACAACATCCCCCGGGGCATTCAGAACACAGACACGAACCTGTCAACGCGTTGTCTGCACGTTTCGTGAATTTTGAGAGGAGGCAAAGTTCCTCCATCCACAGCATCTCCCAAAAAGCCATTCGTGTTCCCAAGTAGACAGCCCGACATACGACCACTTCGACCGCACGCCTCTCCCCATGTAACCTGATACACGCCAGGCCGCCCCTTCGTGTCCCGAAGGCGGCAGTTCAAGCCGTTAGACCTTTCTTGTCGGATTTTTGTATACGACCTTTGCCGTTTTATGCAACACATGCCATCCCTCCCCCAGCCTTTCTTTTTTTTTTTGCGGGCGCTTATATTTTTGTTGTTTGGTGGACAGATTTTACTAAACGTTCGGCGCATGCGTGACGCCGCCATAACTTTAGTTTGCAGGAAGCAGACGGCCATGCGAGGGCTCGTGCCGTCTCGTGATCCACACGCGCAGAGTTCCAGCGGTGTTGTCGCATGTTCCCTCGAGGCATTGCGTCAGCGGTAGCGTAGTCAAACTGGCTGGTGAGATCGGTCTATTGGCGATCGTTAAATAAAAAAAAAATCGACTTTTCGAGTTTTAGGTATGGTGTCAGGAAGCAGGCAATATCGTTTTAATCTGGCGCGGACGATTTTAGATGTCCTGAGGACGGAAAAACGTTTCCTGTCACTTCAGATAAAGCTTCGAGCAACTGGCAACAGTGATTTTAAGCACCGTGATTCCTGAGTTCGCTACTCTGAACCGTAGCCTATTCAGTAGCTCTAATCAAGCCGACTGTCGAGCCCCCGTCGAAGAGGCCTGAGGCACGGTGGGCTTCCTTGGCCCCCCTTCAGGTGTCCAACCCGCAGGTGATGCGGCGAATGCTGCGCTACAAGAACGACGGGCCCGGTTGGGACATCCGCCAGCTGATCGAGCATCAGCAGGACCACCCCGCGGCCATGGCGGGAGATCATGGACCGGCCGCGTCTTCCAGGGTGCTCCGCTGCGCTGCAGAATGCTCCGGTATGACTTCCAGCGGTACGTTGCTCAGAAAACTTCCATTATATTAGAAACTTTTAACACGCCGTTACCGCGTTCCGCGTACTGCACTACCGGTGACGGTTTGCTAGAAGTCCCCATCAGGCACGTATCCAGGGGAGGCCCATGGGGCCCGGGCCCCCCCCCCGAAATCTTCCATTTTGCTGGGACCTCCTCTCCCCCTCCCCTCATACAGAATTTCGCCATGGGCGCGCCCCCCCCCCCCCGAAACAAAATCCTGGATACGTGCCTGGTCCCCATTATCTGGATCCCGTCTCCGTCTGGTGCCTTCACTGCGCGCCCTCAAACCTGGTTCCTCGATCTACCCCTGATGACGTCACGGAAGTGTCATGCGATCCTGGTGGTGGCACAGCGGCGGTGGTGGATGCGGCAGAAGCCTGTTCTGCTGCAGGGCGCTCTCCAGCTTGACAGTTCACGGAAGCTTCGGTAGTCGGGGGTTGTGACGCCGCCACGACAGCGATACTCGCGCTCTCTTGTGCTTTCTGCTGGGACTACGACCAACCGCCAGGATCGCGACCTCCGACAACATGACACTCCAGCTTTTTTGACGTCATTCGTTGCCACTTCGCGACCACCTTAGACGCGTGAGCGGAACTCCTTTAGAAGCATGGGTGGTGGCATTATACAAGTCTACGGGCTTTTTGATCACCGGACTTTTGTTTCGCTCCTTAGTTGCAAGGCCGCGACAGTTTTCGCTTCTTGTTATACTACCAGCGAACGCCCCATTTCTGCCGCTTCACGTATTCTCTGCTAGATGGCGCCACCTCCGAATGAGGCGATGTCGTTTTGAGGTACTGGCTAGATGACGCAAACTGCTGCCTAATTCGAAATGTTCAGCCGCGTTCATTCATCGTTCATTTACTTCGAGTAAAATATGGCCCTAAAGAAAGGGGTGATGAGTGTTTGCAAAAACAGTGGAGGATTATAAATATTGGCTACGTTGTCTGGGGACATTTATTCACCTCGTTTTAAGACCCTATTAGCAACATGCCAAACTTTTTATGTGTAAAACTTAACGAGCAGAGAAAGGTGCCACGTTATCCGGCAGGCACTTCGCTAACCTTAGCCAAGCAGACGACATCTTTATTCCCGCTTTTTCAAAGTTGAGCTAAGCGTGTTAGTCCTCTCTTTAATTAACTTTCACGTTCCCCAAGCGCAGTGGATGGGCCCAACAACATGGCGGAGCATCTGACCCTCCCCATGAGCCAGTACTACTCCAGTCCATACCTGGCTCTCCAGCACGTGACCACATGCCTGCCCTCGTTGCCCCAGCACCAGCAGCAGGTTCATCAGCAGACGCCGTCTTCGTCGGCGACGTCGTCGACGCTTCCGACGTCGCGAAGTCCCGCCGGTCCGTCCACGTCTTCGATGGGTCGCGGCTTGCTTCAGCAGAGGCATCGAAGAGAGGCGTGAGTTGGCGATAACCAGAGATTAAATAAAGTGTGTGTCGTTTATTGACAGAGCCATCAATCTCGCATAATTTCAGTTATATCATCCTTCTTGCGAACAAAAGCGTCAAATATTTCATTTCGAAATCGCCCCTAAAACTCAGACCACCACTGACCACGTTTTCGTTTGTTTGAATGTTGTGACGTCGTCAATTTTGAGGCATGCCGCATTTTTTTATGCTTTACTTAAAAAAATATTACGTGCATCAAAAAAAAACTTTAAAATGTTTTATTTGTTTTGTTTTTTTCAAGTCGGTGTGTTTTTTATAGTCATGACGTCTTCAATCTCCAAGAGTACTTTCAACCTCGGGGAGCATTTCAGTCTGTTGCATAGACTGTACCAAGGTTTACAAAATCACAGCCCAGCACGCGCATATTCGTTGCTTCGGAAATCAAGCAAAGCTTGTGTCATACGCATCGATGCTGAAAATGACATCGACCAGATGCCAGATGTCAGATGCCCGTTTCTAGAATGGTCTATATAGGGTGGTATCTTCGTTAAGGCTAGCGAAAAATGGTTGAAAATTTCATCAAAGATGTGTTTTAGTAATGAGAATTCTGCAATTTCAAAACCTTCCTCTGTTTCAATAAAAAAATTAACGATGTATTTAAATTACACAGCCAACCCTCATGTTGGGTTGGCGTCATGTGGTACTGACAAGAGAAACATTAACGACCCAGGTCGGAAAGGCGTCGGCGGCCAGTCTCCATAGTCGCTTTTGCCTTTTTACTTTTACTTTTAGCTTCAGCCTCACTGAGCATGTTCAATTGTATTCATTAATTCGACTACACGACGGTTACCTTTAATGTCTCCGACCGCAACTCTTGCTGCATTTTCTCTGAGTTTGATATGCAAACACACAACACGAGAATTCGTCATCTGCGTCAGATCAGCGTTCATTATTTGGTTTCTCGCTGAAACGTTGAAACCCCTTGAAATTACACAAAATAAATCCGATGAGTAAGGTACAAATACACATTTCGGCGAAAATTTCAGCTCGCTACACGCAGGCGCCAATTTTGCCAGTTCATCAGACAAAAATTAAAATGTCAACGCAGTTCTATAGAAATCCTAATTTTAACGCAATTTATCGGCGCCATTTACGCGCTCCAAAATAATATCGTCACTGTCCAAAAGTCTCACGAATATGCCGGGTCACGTAAACCGACGATGACTGTCATAGTAGGTTGCCTGTCACCAAAACTACAACGTAGTTTTGATACAGGCATGTAAAGGCCTATAAAACTTCGATAACATATGGGACAGCAACCCAGGCGACAATCCTTTGAATTTAACGTAAACCAATGAGGGTAAAATAGAATATAAGCGACAATGATGTGTTCCGGTCGTTTGCATCGCGCAGTTTACACGTATTTGCATCACCACACGCGTCAGCTCGCCTCCAGCGCTTTTTCGTGTATTACGGGCATCCGTGCTACATTAATCGCGATATCGTAGACGCAGATTCACAGTTCTAGGCATGGAGGTAAGAAGAAGAGGAGGCGACATACCGGCTCAAGCCAGCCAAACGAGAAAATCCTAAGTTAAGCCGGAAGTAGAGGCAGTGGTCGGTGGGAACGCCCCCAAGGGTGTCCAAGTCCGTCCAATGGCGTCCGAGGATGCCCAGATCCACCCAATAGCGTCTTTTGGTTTTGTTCCCTTATTGGTCATCGTTGGGGGTGTGTCCGTCCAAAACCGAAAGACTCCCCCGGCTTCCCCTACGGTGGAGTCACGTCGCCTCCAGAAGCCTTCTACCTCCATGGTTCGAGGCACCTTCTAGGAATAAGTCCTCGAACTCGTTCCAATGCG
>JAZHYW010042879.1:0-34072 GCA_037355805.1 Ixodes ricinus
CTTGATCTCTTTGGTCTATCTTCGCTTCGGAATCGAGGCGAAGATTGAACTTTGTGATATTGTGGAGCCATGCGCGGTGTATGCGGTTTTAGAGCTCATATTCCGCCACTGTCAACAACGCCACCGGGGTCACCCACAGGCGTTATGTATAGAGACGTCGGTAATGTCTGAGAGATGAGGGGGCGAGGGGGGATGGCGAGAAAAAGCCGTAGAAAGGGGAAAAAAAGTATAACCAACACAAACACACACTCAAATAGGGGTCAGGAAGGGCCGTAGAAATTGTTCGGGAGAAAGAAAGAGAGAGAGAGAGGGGGTGGGGTGATAGTAGTGAAGAAGGGGATATCCCTTCCCCCCAATTTTTAGAGCGCAACTTTATGCGCCCGTTTCGAGCTTGAGCGGCGTCGCCGTCGGCGTAACCGCGCGCGCGTTGCATTATGGGACGTTTTTTCATTAAATTTAGTGGGGAAATTGACGTCACCACCAATTAGGTTTCCCCGCTAAATGAGAGGGGAGCAGGATAGGACGAGGGGGGTGGAGGGGCATACCCTCCCCCTCCGTATCCTCCCCTCCTCCTCCTCAAGTGCTGCGCTTTAATTCGACATTACAGGGAACTGTAAACGTCTATTTTTTATTATAACTCTGAAATGCTAAAGTCCGGGGCAGGGGCGATATCCCCCCCTCCTTACACCCTTATGCCCTTTGCGCCCCCTTTTTCGACACCACTTGGGGAGGGGGGGCGGTGAATCGCCCCCTCTTTGTTCTTCTGTTTCGACGACCCTGCTTAGAGCCGTTCCAACTGAGCGATGACGAGGAACAGCACAGCGTGCAATTTTCGATATTATGGTTCTAGAGATTCTAAAATTAAAATAGGGCGCGTTCCATAAACTTACGAGCGGCCATGACAGACTTTCAATCGAGAGGCTCGTGCCAGGGCTCGTTGTGTGCAGGCGCGTTCAGTGACGTCCTTTTATAGTTGATAACTTTGACGTCAGGGTCAGGATGATCAGTTGTGAAGGAAAAATTTGATGGTGCGTGTTCGAGTCGACGGTGAAAAGTTTGGTTATGCACGATGAAAGCTTGGTGTCCTCGCGTTCTCGAAACATCACCGTCAATATTGACAAACTGACATTATTCTTATTTCAGTTGATGAACGCAGAATTAATCCCAGTTTGGCTAATCTTTGAAAGTCTATCATAAAATGATTTTGTCTCCCTCTGATGGGGGACAGCTGTCCGGAAGCAAAATTCGTCCAAAGGTGGACAGTGCTACTCGGCTGGTTGTGACCTAGCCACGTCGGGCTGTACTCTGATTAAACAGGCCGAGATATATAAAAGGGACTACAGGGACGTTTTTTAGTAAATTCTGCTTTATCGGCGGAAATAAGAACGATATCAGACTGTCAACTTTGACGGTGTTGATTTTAAAATGCAATTACCCAAGCCTCCGCTGTGCTTTTTAGAGACCATCAACGTCGCACGCTGACAATCTTCATCGTTCGTCTCCGCGTGCTTTCTCGTGCTGCTCTAGCTCGGCGCCTAGGGAGTAGTAGGGATTTTTCGCCCTATCAATTAAAAACGTCACGAAGATATACGGATCTGCGGGTTTGTGAGAAAAGAAAACTTCGCTGCAATCTTTCGGCTCCTCCCCCCGCTATGTCATAACACAAAGAAAGTTGTGTCTGACGAGTTTAGCGACCCTGGTTTCTTCAGCCTTTTTTTGTCCAGACATCTTCGCATTCCCAGTGTTCGACATAAATTAGACTGTGAAGTTTGATCTTCACTTGGTCAACGAGATGAGGAGACTAGGTAGTAACTTGCGATCGGCCCTCGGGATTGCACGACGCCACTGCTCCAGGCGAGCGTCATTCGATGGAGCTATCAACAAGGACACTTGCTCTGCACAGTTCCGGTACCCAGAATTGCAGTTGGGATCGAAGCACGTCTTTCCCATCCTTATAGCATAACTTCTTCGGGTTAAGGCTCACCTTCGTGCACGATAATGGCACCTTTGATCGACACAGCACCAAAGCAAAACATGAGTCCAGCCACTAGCCGCACACCACCACCACACCGCGAAAAAGGCGAGCAAGCTACGCCCCCGAAACCGTGGCCGCCGAGGAGAGACCTCATACCCACGGTGCTCACACCTCAGCGCCCTCCGCGGCGGCGCGGAAGTAACTATACTTCGTTTCACCTTATGTTGTACCGCAGCGAAGGCTAGAAGCGCGAGCTCGTAGCGTTGACAGCCACTCCTAAGTCACGAGAGCTTGTGCCGCCGAGATGTGCCCCAGAGCATAGGCTATGCCCAGAGCAAGGAGCTCGCGCTTGTAGCCTTTCCTGCGGTACATCATAAAGTGAAACAGAGTTTACTCCTGGTTCGATGCTATACCCTGTTTCACCTTCTGTTGTAGCGCAGGAAAGGCTACAAGCGCGAGCTCCTTGCACTAGGGCACATATCGGCGGCACAAGCTCTCGTGCACCAAGGGCAGCTGCCAACGCTGTGAGCTCGCGCTTCTAGCCTTCGCTGCGGTACAACATAAGATGAAACGGAGTATAGCTCCGAACACGATCTGGTCGCTCGCTCCTCGCGGGAAGACCGGCCAGAGTCACCACCTAAATGTATTTGTTCCACCGTGTCTGGGGCACATCCCGGCGGCACAAGCTCTCGTGACTTAGGAGCAGCTACCAACGCTATGAGCTCGCGCTTCTAGCCTTTGCTGCGGTACAACATAAGGTGAAACGAAGTAGAGCCCAACTCCACGCCTTGTTGCATCTTGATCGAACTGCACCTTTCGGACGTTTGCGAAGTTTGATCGTGGGTACCGGAGTGAACGTTCTTAGCGCTTCGCCGGTTGCATAGCCGACTGTCGCTTGCGCATTTAGTGTAATCGCTAGCTGCCCAAGATGGCTGCTCTATTTCAACCCGTGGATATGTAAGTCTTCCTTCGCCCCCGCTGCGGAAAAAAAAAGAAGAAAAAAAAACATACTCGAGAAGTAAAAAAATATCTACGTGCCGCACGACAAAAGGTCGACCATGTGGCGCTTGCTTATTTGTCTAATATGTAAAAGAGGCATATTGAATCGACGAGAACGAGCATCACTTTGTGACGAGCAACTCCATATGACAGCTTCCAACAGCCAGCTTGCATGAAAAGCACATTCTTTGGACATCACGGTCTTCTTCAACACGATGACGAGGGAACGGGAAACAAGGATCACCCCAAAATGAAGTCGGCTACTCATGCGGGAAGAGTTGACTATAGTAAAGGATTTGGAGTTCGAAAAAAAAGGGAAGAGAGGGTGGGGGGGGGGGGGGGGCGTTTAGCGCCGCTTTTTTAGAGGGAAGCTCGACAAAGTCTTCGCTTTTGTGATTTTGAAGCGCGCGCAAACAACGTAAAAACAAAACAAAAATGAAAGCCATTTACAAATCCCTGTGATGCAAAATTAGAGCGCAGCTCTTGAGGAGGAAGAGGGAAGGGTACTGAGGGGAGGGCATACCCCCTCCTCACCTCCTCATCCTGCCTGCTACTCCTCCCTCCGAGCGGCGTCGGCGTAACCGTGAGGTCACGTGACCCTCGTGACTTCACGGGGGTCACGTGACCCCCGCGACGTCACGTGACCCCGCGCGGACGTTTTGGCACTGCGCCGAAACGTCACCATGCCGAAACGTCGCCGCGGTTACGCCGACGGCGATGGCGACGCCGCTCAAGCCGGAAACGGGCGCCTAATGCCCGTGCCACACGGGCAACTGGAATGTCATTTACAACTCTTTACTACGGAGTGTAGGCAACACTTCTAATGGAGTTGTATTTACTCTCCACAAAATGGTTATATCAACTCTTCCTCGAAAGCATGCTTAATTCTTTAATACAGAGTTTCAGCAACACTTCTAATGGAGTTGTAGTTACTCTGTACAAACTAGGGAAATCAACTATTCCTGGAGAGTTTTTTTAACTATTTAATACAGAGTTTAGACAACACTTTTAATGAAGTTCTAGTTACTCTACACAAACAAGTGAAATCAACTCTTCCGGGAGGGTATGTTTAACGCTTGAAAACAGAGTTTAGGCAACACTTCTAATGGAGTTGTAGTTACTCTACAGGATGGACTGAAGGCAACTCTTCCTGGTCGAGTACGCGAAACTCTTGAATACAGAGTTCAGGCAACGCTCTAATAGAGTTGAAGTTACTCTACACGAAGGAGTGAAGGTAACTCTGCCTGGAGAGCATCCTTAAAGGAGCTTGCAATGATTTTAACGTTGAAAGAATTGGCGTTTTCTGCTTTTGACATTGTTCACCTTGTCACGAAGAACAGAAAACACACCTCCTTCCTTCGAAATGTTGCGATTCCGCCGCGTAATCGCGAGGCAAAAATTAGAATATTCCTCGACCTGCAGCCGCGAGCGGCGGCCATGAGAAACACGCGGCATGACGTCAAAAAGATAGCAAGTTGTGCGAATACCTGCTCGATAAAAGGTAACTTTTCTATAAATCTTGTCGTTCCAACATAAAAATAAATGTGTAAAAAAACTGGTATCATCGACAAAACTTTTATTAGTTGTCAAACCAACGAGAATAACAGCTTCTACATCAAATATTTTAGATCTCATTCTAACTACTACGCCTAGTCAAATTAATCAAATAACCTATCTTCCCGGACTCAGTGATCACTCGTTATTACACTTTTGTTTGTCTGTTCCCTTGAGCTGTGCTAGAAATCGGAAAAAAGTGATTCGTGACTACAGTAGAGCGAATTTTGTTGCTATTAATGTGAATTTATGTACTTTTTTGGATCAATATTTTGAAAACTTCTTCGAGCGCCCCGTCGAAGAAAACTGGGCCCTTTTTAAAGAAGAGATAACTTTACTTACTGAAAGATATATACCCCTGAAAACTATTATTGTAAATTCCCATTCGCCATGGTTCAATAGAGTACTCATGAGACTTTCTAACAAAAAGAAGCGTTTATTTAAAGCCGCCAAAGGTACTCTTTGTCCAGTTCGCTGGCAGAAATATGCTACTGCTGCCGAGTGTTACAAAAAAGAAGTTTGTAACGCTAAGCTCAAGTTCTTTAATCAATCATTGCCATCTATGCTACAGAATAATCCTCGACAATTTTGGAACGTTATGTCAACTCGTGATAGGTCATCTATTATTTCACTTCAAACAGCAGATAACACTCCGATTGACGAATCTCTGTGTGCTACAATTTTTAATGAAGTGTTTATTAAATCCTTTTCTAATCCTTACAGTGACACCACTCAGACTTATCATGTTAACACTTTTTCATTAATGAACCATGTTGTTGTTGACCCTAACGGTGTTTCAAAAATTATAAATAGCCTTAAACTATCATCAGCCACTGGTATAGACGGAATCAATTCAAAATTCCTTAAAGCGACCATTGAGTACTCTTCCCTCATACTTGCGAGACTGTTCCAACAGTCACTCGACGCCTCTGTTCTACCAAATGACTGGAAAATCGGAAAAATAATTCCTCTTTACAAAGCTGGTGATAAGCACTGCCCTAACAATTACAGGCCCATCTCATTGACTAGCATTCCATGTAAAGTCTTCGAACACATCATCTATACACACCTAGTTGCCTTCCTCGAATCCAACTCATTCTTTTCTCCGTGTCAACATGGATTTAGAAAAACATTTTCTTGTGAAACACAACTACTCAGCATTACTAACGACTTTCATGTTGCTCTTGATCAGGGATCCCAGATGGACTGCATTTTTCTTGACTTTGCAAAGGCTTTTGACAAAGTATCACATAATCTTCTTCTTCAAAAACTAAGTAAACTGAACATTGATCCTGGTGTGTTTAATTGGATTATAGCATTTCTAACAGATCGTTCGCAATTTGTAACTTGTAATGGTATTAACTCTACTCTCACATCTGTTTCTTCTGGCGTACCTCAAGGGTCCGTTTTAGGTCCTTTACTTTTTCTCATTTATATTAACGACCTTCCCAGTGTTGTCTCCTCCTCAATCAAATTATTTGCTGATGACTGTGCCATTTATCGAATAATATCTAATGATTCTGACTCCAAGCAATTACAGCATGATTTGGATTCTATTTTTAAATGGTGTGAGCTATGGTCAATGGAACTAAACATTAACAAATGCAAACTAATGCGCATGGCCCGTAAGGTTACTTTTACTTCTACGTATAACCTTAATAACACAACACTAGAGCTTGTAAAGTCTTATAAGTACTTAGGAGTGATCCTGAGCTCCGATCTTTCCTGGAACTTACATATTAATTATGTGACTAATAACGCTAACCGTATGCTTGGTTATCTTAAACGTAACTTTTCTCTGGTCCCTTCATCATTAAAACTATTCCTTTATAAAACATTAGTGAGGTCAAAGCTTGAATATGCAGCCTCCATCTGGGATCCCGGTACCACCTACCTTACTGACTCACTCGAATTAATTCAGAACAGGTCCGCGCGTTTTATTCTGGCCAATTATAATCGTACCGCTAGCGTAACATCCATGAAAAATACTTTATCTCTACCCAGTCTCGCCCATCGCCGAAAAATTTCTAGTATTTGTCTCTTTCACAAAATTTTCCATCACAACACTGTACTCAAAAATCAACTAATAACCCCACCATCGTTTGTTTCAGCACGCCTGGATCACCGCCACAAAGTAGGCGTCCCATTTTGCCATTATAACAAATATTTCGCATCATTTATACCTAGAGTCTCGAATGAATGGAATCATCTACCTGCATCACTCACATCGATTATTGATAGTGTTCTTTTTGTTCAAATGTTTCAAACCATGTATTTCCCGTTGTTTAACTATTTTGTATTTTCAACTGTTATTTTTTATTGTTGTCCCCGTTTGTTTAACTATTTTGTATTTTCCACTGTTGTTCTCTTTTTCTCACCACTCCCCTCTGTAATGCCTCTGGCCCTGAGGGTAAAATAAATAAATAAATAAATAAAAATAAATAAATACGGAGTTTCAGTGGCGCCATCTATCCTAGGTCCACAAGCGTCAGCAGCGGAACAGCCGCCAGAAGCCGGAGGGGGAGGGGGACAAGGCCGGACGGGCAAATACTTTACGAGGGGGAATACAGGACACTCCCCGCGAATACAATGGCCTCGGGCACGACAGGTTTTTCGCACTTTGAATGGGTGTATGTGTCATGGCGTTGCGGTTTTCCCTTTAGGATCAGAGGGTGAGTAGCGCCGTCTCTCGGTCCGGGATATTTTACTACCGGTCGAACATCTTTCAGTGTGTGCACGCTGTTCGGTCGCGGTGGAGTAGGTCATCTGTTGAATTTAAAAACCAGCGGACACTTTATTGGTGACTCATTTAAAGGGCGCGTATACGTAGGATGAGCTCTAGGTCTACGTTCTGTTATATAAACCGCACGCATGTAGCTCGATCAGCGAGTATCGAAATTTGTACGAACGGTTTTAAAGCTGCTCTAATAAGGGTCTTTAGTCGAAATCGCACCTTAAGGCTGCGGTCCCACGGCAGCCATCTTGAACAGGGCGTTAGTTCAACCAATAGATGGCGACACGCACCCGTGAGGTGGCCGAAATATTGATTCACGGTGGGATGGCTCGAGCACCATCACGTTCCCCTCGTGGCCTTGCTCGCGCCGCTGCCAGCTGGCTCAAAAGCGTGGCCCAGCAAACTCATCTATGCGAGAATGTCAGGCTGCTATTCTGGTCGCAAACGGGTACTTTTGAGTTGTGACGTATCGAGAAAGAAGGGGCGGAGCCTCAAACTAGAATGATTCTTGTTTGAGGCTCCGCCCCAACGTTCGGGTTCACGCACGCGGTCAGCTAGAATTTGGCGATCCCCCTACGTCGCGATGACGTGTCCACGCAGTTGGGGCGCAGAAATCACCGCATTTCCTCTACTATAGGGGGCTGGATGGCGCTTAGCTGCTCTCCGAGCCTGGCGCAAGTGAAGCCACCGGAAGTTTGATGCTTGTCCCGGAAGTCGGGTGTGCGCTGGGCTTCCTAGTGCATTCAGTCGATATTTTTGAGCATGCTTTTTTGTGTCTTTGATTAGGTTTTAATACTCCCGTTCTTGTACTAAACCCCGAGAATGAGGCTTTTGAATTTGGGACATATTCACACTTGATAAACTAGAATATCAAAACTATTTACATTGAATGGCTTCCCATGATACTTCTCGGGTCCGCATGCGCTCCTACTACGAAACAAGCAGGCTCTCTTGAGGGAACAAGCGAAAATTCAGCGCCCTCGACGCTTTTCGAACCAGCACTCGGAAGGGTTACAAAGCCTGCCAAGCGCTCACTTCCGGGACAAGCCGCTTGCTTCCGGTGGCTTCATACCTGTTTGCTCAATGCGCCATCCAGGGCAGAAATCCCCGCATTTCCCCCTGTTCTTTTTGTTATCTTCTTTCTTTCCTCCGGGAGTTAGAACGAGCGAATAACGGAGAAAAGGATATTTTCCGGAAAACGGAAGGAAACAGAGAAAAAGAATATTATTCTTTTATAAAATACGAAGATATTATTTCAATTATAATGACGTAAAGTAAATTTAGCAAAGATATCTCAACTTGTTTTCTCGAAGTCTTTCGCTACGGTCTTTCAAAACAAACATGGCGAAAACCGCGGTAACGACCTTGTGGTGTTTGTGTCTCGTTTGCGTCGTTGCTTTCCCTGTTTCTGCACGATACGGATCGTATTACGAGAAGAAAGCATTATGTGAAGGTACGCTGCGACACCGATCATCCTTCGTGAAGCCTCCGTGAACATAAGCTGCAAATGAAATTTCCTGTTTGCCTGTGAAGGAGACTCGAAATGGATACAGAGCTGACGACGACTCTGAGGTAATATATGACAAGTCATGGGATTGACGCAGAGTGCACCGGTTGTGAACATGCTATGAATGATGCAGGAAAGTTTCTTCGGTCAGTTTTAATAATGCTTTGCTTCCTTTGCTCACTGCAGTGATTACGACGGTAGTCCCCATAAGCCATGCTCTTTGCTTTCGGCGCTGAAGAAATGGACGCGACCGCATAATCTCGGGCAGTCTTTTTTACTTACTTTTTTATTTGCAGAAAAGCTCGTGCAAAAAAGAAAGAAAAAAAGAACACGGACGTTTTTACATAGGTGCCTCGCTATCCCATTGGCTTTATTGCGCGTGACGATTCAACGCTGTAATAAGGTTGATAGCTGGGCTAGTCCTGTCTGGTTTGTCTCTTCCTTTTTGTATCCTTGCGCTGTTTTATTCCATTATGTACAACGATTCAACGTTCTTTGCCATGGGAACGTTCGTGAAACTAGAAAGCCTCTGTTTGCCGCTAACAGTCGCTTTTCGAGTTCGGGTTGTGACGACAAAATGACGTAAGAACAAGAATGCACGAGAGTATTTGCATTGTTTTAACTCGACAACCGTACCCTTGGCGTGATAAACTCGAAAGAACATGGCCGCGATGCTCGTCGGATCGACCGCGGCTGGGGTTTGACATGCGATCGGTAACTTGATCAACGCGCACACGAATGCTTTCGTGCTGTTGGATGAGCCCATTCGGTGGCAGGACCGGATTGAAGAGCACGGTGAGCTGGCGTTCAACGTCTCCGGTATAACACTTGGCGAGATGCAAGACTTGGCTTCTATTTGTGCCGGTGTTATGAAGCTTGAAAGTGGTGGTGTTGCTGTGGCTCGTAACGGCAGCCTTGCTGAGATTATGAAGACGGTAATAGACCTTCATTCAGTGTTGTCATGCGTCAAGATTCAAAACCTCACCTTGTCACAAAGTGACCAACGCTTCTGCGAGCACAGAGGCAGCAGCCAACGGTCTGAGAAAGAATTGTGCCGCCGCCACGACCGCCAGTGATCGCCCCAACGGCAAGAAAACAAACGACAAGCTCATTGAGGTTTGTGTAGCGCTGACTGCTGATTCATCGGACGACAAAGGTGAATGATGTAAAACGCAATGTAAGTTTGCCAGCGTTTTGCAAAACTAACGCGTTTCGTTCAAAATTTAATTTGTGGAATTTGTTAACGCCTTGAAAGTTTGACGGGGACTGCATTGTGAACGCAGCCTTCACACAAGTGTTTTCTGAAGTGTGTGCTTTGCCTGCATGCATATAAAGACAAACACTGCCTATATGGTGCATAAAATAAAGGAAATTTCGCTTATTCTGATAATGTTGACTGTCTATTGAGTGCTGTTGATTGTAGTGGCGTAGCCAGGAACTTTTGAGGGGTGAGGGGGAGGGAAGTTGAGGTGACAGGGATGTTCATGACTTGGGGTGCGGGGGGGGGGGTGGATGTTGTCGAAATTTGTGTGTATATTCTAGGGCACGCCGGATTTGGGGAGGGGGGGCGAAGCACCATAAGCCCCCCCCCCCCTGGCTTCGCCACTGGTTGATACCATATGGGGAGCATCCTACATTCACAGGCTGCCATAGGCATGTGCATAGCAACTGAGCTCGTACCACAATGGCAAGATAGTTGCTGACATTCTTCACGTTACGTAGCAGTTCTTTCTTTAGCATATGCTCGCTTTTCTTTCACACATCTACTCTGCTTCCGCTCGTTGTTTATGCTTGATGGTGATAAGTCAACAGTGCGTATTTGCTCTGCATCACAGGCAAATTTCAAAAATCCAGTTAACACTACTCTTTAATTTCAATGAGTTACTGTCACTTCTGAAACGACAATCTATTTAATTGGTATCATAACCTTTACATTAAACATACGTGTGTTGAATGTAGGACAATGGTATCTTTCTTGTTTTTCTTGGTCACGGAGGTGACAACCATCCACAAAATTGCACTGGCTAAATTTCTCGTCTACAGTGGGTAACAATGTTGCCATACTCCGGCAGACTAAACTCCTGCTGTCTAAACGGGTGTAGGCCCGTTTGTCATGTGCGCATTCGTCATAGGCCAACTGGTAATAGGCCCGTTCGTCACAGCGGAACATTCGTCATAGGGGAATTTGTCCCTAGGAACGTTTGTCACTGTGCGAACCGGATATTTGAATTTGCCCAACATATATTCACCTGGCTATGCATGCAATAAAGATTAGTACGGTATATTTCATTTTACTGAAGAGAGGGAAGATCCAAACAAGTCATCGTTGCACTTAGAAAACAACAGGTTTATTGAGCGAAATAAATACAAATTAAAAAGCGATATTCTGAGCTGCCACCCTCAGGGTTTCAAGACGATTGCGACCATTGTAGCGGCTCACAATGGTTTGAAGACGCCGGTTGCTGTCGACGTGCTTCTTGGACACCCTCGAAGATGTCGTGCCGCCCTCTACTTGAGCCAGCTTCATCTCTGTCAAGGATAAAGAGAAAAAAGAACACGCACACTCGTGGAGAAAACTTTTTGAGTGAGCACCGTATTGAAATTTTGAGCCAAAAATGCAAACATCTACTACAGAAAACGTCTAAGTTCTCAGAGGATTAGGTCAGTTCTTACGTGCAGTCCCCGGAGCCACGCTTCGATGCTGTTGTTCGTCCTTGGCCTTTCTGCTGGTGTTGATTCTCTGACTGACCAAGCCAAAGGAGAGGAGGTGGCCGACGACAAGCCGTTTCGACGGGGTCTCCCGATATACACGTCCTCGAAGTAGTCCGCCATGAATGAGGCATCGGTGGGGAAACCTCGAGAAGGTCCTGGAAGGCCTCGGTGTAGTAAATACGCGTAGCCAAAATGTAATGGTCGCGTAGGGCCATTACGAAGGGGTGGAAAGAGACAGGAAAAGCTACGATGAAGACAGCGCCTCGAAAGGCCTGTAAAGATGCTGAAAAGGCTTACATTGCCGGGCGCGTGGGCCGAAGGGTGCCGAGGTGCGGGGCCCAAGGCGGGAACCCCGACGAAAGAAAGAGACGTCACACCAGCTCGGAGTTTTCGTGAAGACTGTTCTTTTTTTACAATATGTACATATATCCTAGAGACGGCGCGTGCCGCAGTGGCGCGTGCCGCTGCCGGGCACGTGGAGTCATCTCGTAGTAACAACACACACTACAACTGAAAACGCCATCTAGCTTATTGATGCTGCACACTACATCTTTTCCCCCTTAGAAGAAAATGACTGTTAGACAATTCGGTATCAGACCAAAGAAACAACTTACTCTTTTACAACCACATGGAAAATCACACGCACACGAATTCCTACCGACCACTCACTACAAGCAAAATAATTATGAAGTGGTCGGAGGAAATAAGAATAAAGAAATACATTTGAAAGGTATGACCATTAATGCTACGCTTTGTACTATGTCGAGCATAATTCAGTTCTACAGAAAAGCGCTCTCTTCACTGCAACCAAAAATGTCACTGACGAGTCCTTTGAAACAAAAATATCACTTTCAAACATCTCACTGTACGACGAGTCCTTTGAAACAAAAATCTCACTGTATGACGAGTCCTTTGAAACAAAAATAACACTTTCACCTCCACAAGTGAAATGAATGACTAGTCCTTAGAAACATAAATAATAACACTTTCACTTCCACGAGTAAAATGACTGTCTGACTAGTCCTTGGAAACATAAAGAATAAGATTTTAACTTCAAATACACTTGAGAAGTGCGAAGAAATCTATTTGTTCACATCTATACTATAAAAATGCACTGCACTCTATGAAATTGCAAACCATTATGAGTTAAGTCCCAAAGTTATTTTCAAAAGGCATCCTTGGAGTACATATCTACTAGAAAATCACGAAATTTTTCGGGAAGTCGTCTAAGCCGCGTTGGGCGTCGTGGAGAGTCCGATGGGGATACTGGTGGAGTACGATATGTCGTCGGTGGTGTGTCTGCACCACCGTCACCTGATGTAGGAGTCGATTCTTCGGCTGCCTCTGGACTTGATTCTGGGTCCTCCGCTGACGCATGAGCCACTGAAGGCTCGGAAGGTGTGGCAACCTCTGGCCCCACGGAGTTCAGGGACTCCGCCGAGCCCGCTGCGGAGCTAGATGACGGCAGCTCGCTGCAATAGCCGAGTCCCAGTTGGGATGAACTTGATGATGCGGTGCTCACTATCGCACCGCTTGAAGGAATGGAAGGTTCAGGACCCTCCTGGACAGCGACCCTGGGGGCCTCTTGGAAAACTGCAGCCGGGGCAGCCGGCGGGACTGGTGGCTGGCTGCTGGCTTGATTGCCTGGTACGGCGGCGCGGAAGGCCGCTTGGACACCGGAATCAGGAACGGCACCGGGGACTGGGGTGGCGGGAAGGCCACCGAAGACCACCGCATCTGGCACGGCACAGGGTGCCGCAGGCACAGGAATGGGAAGGCCACCGGGTACTGCCGGTACATGGGCAGCACCAGGCACCTCAGCTACATGGGCAGGACAGGAAGCATGGGCGGCAACAGGGGCCGTCGGGACAGGACCGGCAGCAGGGGCCGCAAAAACAGGACCGGCAGCAGGGGCCACATGGACAGGGACGGCAGCAGGGGCCGCATGGACAGGAACGGCAGCAGGGGCCACAGCAACAGGAACGGCAGCAGGGGCCGCAGAAACGGGAACGGCAGCAGGGGCCGCAGAAACAGGAACGGCAGCAGGGGCCGCAGAAACGGGAACGGCAGCAGGGGCCGCAGAAACAGGAACGACGCGATGACGGTTGCAAAGATGGTCCCGACGTCGACGGGATTCCTTGAAGTCTGGTCTCCGAAGACGCCTCTACTTGAGTAGTACTCAGACGACGTGGACGGCTGAGTGCCGTGGACAGTGGACAATGGTGAAGGGTGCTTGCAGGGAGCACTTGAAGGATGCGGTGGAGGACTGGGCTCCACCGTACATGGGGGCTGCGGGACTCCAGCCGACTTTACATGTCCCGGGATGGCCGAGCGAGGGTCAGCTGAACATCAGCGGTGAAATTTCGTGGACGCCGGTCCGCACGTCCTTCGGGGAGGACCTCCGGGGATCCGACGGTGAAGACGTTGTTTGGCGGTTGTTCCTCCTCCTCGTCGTCGTCGGGGAACGTCACGATTCCATGGATCGGCGTCTGGTTACGGCCAGCTCCAAGCCGCTCGTACCGGCGACCGGCGGCGCGGGCACTTCCCGACGGAAACGCCAGGCGACGGGTGTCGATGACTTCAGACGATGGAGGCGAACTCCGGCAAACATTTGAAAAACGGCCTATCTTGCCACAAGAAAAACATGTCATCCCGGACGCTGGACAGTTCTCGCGCGGATGGGGTCGGCGACCGCAAAACGGGCACGATTCCACACCGCGCCAAAGAGCGCGCGCGCCCGGAGGAGCATCACGCGGCACTCGGCTCGTGAAAACGAGGGTATGTCCACGCGACTGGTGGCGCGGCGAGAAGGGAACCTTGGAAGGTGAGGAGGAAACATTTGCTGGGGAGGAGGAAACGACAGGAGGCCGCTCTCCATTTTGAAGTTTAGCGTTCGAATTCGAATTCAAATGTAATTCGTAATTTGTTGCCTTGGTTCCGGGTGCCGCAGGGCACCAAGGTACTCAAGGACACTTTCTCCCTGCGACTGGACGCGGGTGAGGAACAACCTCCAAACAACGTCTTCACCGTTGGATCCCCGGAGGTCCTCCCCGAAGGACGTGCGGACCGGCGTCTACGGAATTTCACCGCTGATGATCAGGTGAATGGATTTACATTACCCTTACTCATTGAGGCAATATTTACAGGAGCAAAACTGAGGTGTTTTTTTTGCATTTTTTTCCATTTTCGCCCTCTTGAGCTTTTGGTGAGACTCATTGCCGGAGATGAGTGGTGGCACCACCGGCATGTATACTTTTCTTTTGTGTGTTCGGTAATACGGCGGCGGTATTCTGGCGGCAGCGGCGGCGAGTGACGGGACAAGGATTTAATCTCTCCTGTACGCCCTTGCAGGTTGGTTACTGCCTCCTATACTTAAATATTCCACTTTATCACTGCCGCTGCTGCTGCCTGATTGTGTCTTTGTTTGTCACGCGATTGCACGCGTAGATGGCTGGATCTTTGTGTCAAAAATGCCAGGAAGAGGTCCTCAATGAGGAACTGTCAATTTCTTGTTCTGAATGTGAGTGTTCGTATCACTCCGGGCCATGTGCGGGAGTGTCTGAAGCAACGCTGAAAACGAAAGGGGAGGCGTACCGTAATGCATGGAAATGTCCAGCTTGCCGGCTGACGCAAAAGGGGGTAAACAAAAATGCGGGGAAGACATGTCTGTGCTGTTAGCAAATATTAACAGAAAATTGGATGACCTTCTGTCCTTAAAGGAGACAGTTGTCGGAATCGAAACGTCGGTTCAGCTAATGTATGATCAATATGATAGCATCATAAGCCACATGAAAGAACAGGACCGCGAACTGAAGGACATAAAAAAACGCGTCGAGGCAATCGAGCAAGGCGAAAGAGAGACAAAGCTAAAACAACTGCAGCTCCAAGTGAATGACCTCGAGTGGCGAAGCAGAAAGCTTAACATAGAATTCCACGGCATCCCGAAAACTGAAGGTGAAGACTTGATAAGCAAAGTGAACAAGATAGCAGAAAAGTTGGAAATGCCCGAACTGTCTCAAAGTGACGTCACAGCTATCCACAAATTACCGTCAAAGCCTGATAAAATTCCGGGAATCATTATCAAGTTTGCATCGCAGACCACAAGGGACGCCTGGTTGGACAGGAGGGCTAGGCTGAGAAACGCTGGTATCAACGCGTACGTCAGCGAAAACATGACCACGTATAACACGGAGCTGCTGGCCAAGACAAAAGAATGGGCGAAAAGGAAAGGATTCTTGTATGTCTGGCACCGGAACGGAAAGCTTTTTGTCAGGCGTAAGGATGGCGAGCGCTCTTACATCGTCAAGAACAAAGATGATTTGCTCGCGCTTGACTCCTAGTTCTGCCTACGTGAATAGGACGCATCAGTTATTACTTGATGGATTCGCTTTATTTACTACTTACTGATTTGGAACAACACCTAAGCTCATGTTCTAATATTTCCCTACGGGCTTTCCATTTAAATGTACGTTCTGCAAAGAACAAAGTCATTGACCTCGAATGTCTTTTTGGACAGTTTGATATTCCTTTCGATATAATTATGTAAACTGAAACTTGGTATTCTGATGAAGGGGACGTTTTTAATTTGCCATCCTACAATGCCTATTTTTTAAATCGCACCACTAGTCGTGGTGGAGGTGTGTGTGCACTAATAAAAGAAGGCATGGACTGTGAACTGTTACCATGTTTTTGCTCTATCTCTAGTGATTATGAAATCCTGTCTTTGCTGACAGATAATACGCTTGTTTCTGTAGTTTACCGTCCACCTGATGGCAACATTAAGAATTTTCTCGCTTTCTTTGAAACTCTCCTGGGATACTGTAGCGACAATAAGCTAACTGTGATAATTGGAGGTGATTTTAACATTAACATGCTATTAATACCACACCTAAAAATGATTTCGATTTTCTGCTTGCCACGTATGACTGCGTTAATGTGATAACCAAACCAACTAGAATCACAGAAAATACGGAAACCCTTATTGATCTCTTTATCAGAAATATTGATAAAACTTGTGTGATTAGCGGAATTTTAAATTATCATATAAGTGACCATTTGCCAACTTTCTTTTGCATAACTGGCAAGCGATGCCATAAAAGTAAAAAAAGTCCATCAGTCGTTTTCAAGATATCACGCTTGATAACCTTGAAAAGTTTCGTGAATGTATTGGAAATGAAAATTGGTCTGACGTTGTTAATGAAACAAACCCTGATGTAGCGTACAATCGTTTTCTGGACAGGTTCAAAAAACTGTATGCAAGTAATTTTCCGTATAAGACATTTAAAACATCCAAAATAATTCGTAAGCCCTGGATTACCCCAGGCCTCTTATCAAAAATTTATATAAAAAATCGATTGTTCGAGAAATTTAATAAAACAAGAGATCAGACGGATCTAAACAATTTCAAATTATATAGAAATAAGCTAACAAAGGAACTACAAAAGTCAAAGGCAGATTACTTTCATAGGAACTTGGGCTCGTCAAGTGGACGTGTTGATGTTCTATGGAAAAGGATTAATTCAATCCTACAATGTGGCTGGTCTCAGGTTGGTGTGGAAAAGCTTTGTGTGAATGGTAGAGAACTTACAGGTGTTGCTTTAGTTAATGCGATTAACGATCATTTTGTAAACTTAGCTACAAACGCATATAGTAATGAAGCCTGTTCATACATTGAAAAAAGAAATGAGAATTCTGTTTTTCTAGATCCCGTTATTGATACCGAGGTGTTTTCGGTGTTTATGAATTTAAAGAACACTTCGAGTAGAGATGTTGATGATATCCAGATTAAACCAGTAAAATATGTTCTAGACATTATAACACCCTATGTAACGCATATTTTCAACTTGTGCATATCGACTGGAATATTTCCTGTGCGTATGCAAGTAGCTAAGGTTTCCGTTCTGCACAAGAAGGGAGATAGGAATGACATTAATAACTATAAACCTGTGTCAATACTGCCAGTCTTTTCAAAGGGAATTGAAAAAGTTATTCATAGCCGCTTGTCTAACTTTTTTGACAAACATAAGCTAATTACAAAATCCCAGTTTGGATTTAGAAAGCATAAATCAAGTGAACTTGCCTTACTTGAACAGAAAGAATTTATTTTAAGAAATCTCGAGACACGAAAACTAGTACTTGGTATTTACGTAGATTTTACTAAAGCTTTTGATTTTCTAAACCATGAACTATTATTGAAAAAGCTGGAATATTATGGAATTCTCGGACAAGCTTTAACTCTTCTTCAATCCTATCTTGGAAACCGGAAACAATACGTTTGTTGTAATAGGGAGTTTTAGAATAACGTACGCAAATTTAGCGCACGCTAGCGCTAAGTTTAGCGCTGGCTTTAGCGCACGCAACGCAAGAGAGTTTTAGAATAGCGTCTTTCCGCCGCGACGCAAAAGCCCAAGCATCTCGCGCTTGCAACGCCACCAAGATACAGTCACGATTTTTATTTCACACACAAAATGCTGCAACTTGAGAAAAAACAAGAGTTTTGTTCCGGAGGAACAAGTTTACATTTGTTTAAACGTGAGAGTGCGACGCGAGCGGTCGACCGGTCGTGTCCGCCGCATGCGTCGCCTCGGCAAGAGTGTACTGACCTTCGCCGATAAATGTTCGCTCGTCGCAAGCATCAAGTTGCCGGTGATCGTTGCCCACCCTACTGGGTGTTCCAAACCGGGTACAATGTCGTCCCGTATTGAAAATCGCAGTCGCGAGGATGCCGCCGACGTTGCGTTCACGACGCCGCCAAACCGACCGCAGCAATGGCCGTGGGGGCCGCCATTTTTTTAACTGTGCTCGTCTTGGCTTTAGCCAACTTCTCATTACAAATCCTCTTTGGAGGAGCGCAAAGACCCTTTGCGTACGCACGCTATTTTCGAGAAATAGCGCACGCTAAAATTGCGCACGCAAAGCGCAAAACCTGGTTTGCGTTCGGAGCATGCGCAGTGGCGACGACGCTATTCTTTGCGTACGCAAAGCTTTAGCGTGCGCTATTCTAAAACTCCCTAATAATTTCATTTCCACAATCAAATCGGTAACATCGGGCGTACCTCAAGGCAGTATTCTAGGACCTTTTCTTTTTAACGTTTATGTCAATGATAATGTGAGCATTGACCAGACAACTAAATTTGTTATATATGCTGACGATGCGACTCTTCTTTTTACTGCTGATAAGGCACATCAACTTATATCTATGGCCAACACTGTGCTAGATAAATTAGGAGAATGGACCGATAAAAAGATTTAAGAATAAATACCAATAAAACAAAAGCTATGATATTTAGGCCGAAAAATAAAGTTATTTCTTCATTAGAACGCATTTATATAAACTCGGTAAATATTCAATTGGTTGAGTCATTCAAAACGCTTGGCGTTGTGTTTTCACAAAACATGTCATGGGACCATCATATTGAGTATTTAAAAAATAAATTAGCAAAGGTTGTGGGCCTGGTATATCGGAATCGATATATATTTCCGAGGTCGGTTAAATTATTACTGTATAAATCTTTATTTTTTGCTCATTTAAATTACAGCCACCTGGTTTGGGGTACCACCACGGCAACAAATCTTAAGATTATACATTTACTTCAAAAACGAATGTTACGTACAATTGCCAATGTGCCGTTCTGCTCGCATACAGAAAACCTGTTCAGAATGTATAATATATTAAGTATCCACAACATGTATAATTATAGGCTTTCTACAAAGTATAAACATGAATTGTGCAGTAACCGTACTTACATAATTGAACTGTTTGGTTTAAACCAGCGCGTTCCCAATCATCAATTGCGAAAACCGGAATACTGGAATGTACCTGCTTACCGATTAAACCTAGGAAAAGAAATGTTATGCTATAGATTGTCTAAACTGCTTAATTATTTTATTCACAGTGATGTTCACGTAGACACTATGAGCATGAAGGAATTGCGTGCGTTGATGTGCCATTTTGTTGTAGACGACTAATGTTTTTGGTGTGCGTGTGTTTTTTTTTTGTCTCTCTCTCGCCTTGTCACTGCTGCACAATTCAATTTGGGGGCCGAGAGCTCGTCAAGCCGTTTCGTGCGGCTTTTTTTCTCGGCCTCCACCATTGTAAATGGAAAATAAAGATATTATTATTATTATTATTATTATTATATTGTAACGTTCGAAATGTAAGGAGGTCCTTTTGAATATTTGTACCCACGGCAACTTTTGCTTATGTAGTTCATGAAAATACGGTCGATGCATAGCGACATTCAACGTTCCATTAAGAAGGTCAGCATTTCATTTCGAACGCCATTATGGTTAGGCGTAACGTCATCCTTTGTTCTTTTTCGAACGCCGTATCGGCCGTTCGAATGGTCCTTTTCCTTTCGGGCATGTAGTGCGCACCGCACGGAAGTGTCATTTTCAATTTTCCAAGACTCGGCGAAACTTCCTCGCTTCAATTTCGGTGGAATTTTTTGAATTTTCACCTTTGTTTCAACTTTGCCTTTCAACCATAGCCATATTAGAAGATAGTGTCGCTATGTTTCATGTCCATGTAGTACATCTCAAGTAATTTTTGAAACGTGGAGTGAATAGATATTTTGTACATCAGATATGCGAATGTAGCCTTTGGCTTCACTTGAAACATTCATAAGTTCCAAAAATGGCAACGGCTTCTTTCCCGACGCCTCCGCCATTTCTTCCCACGCCAGGGGCTCCTCTGCAGCCTTGGTCAAGTTGGAAAACATAGTTTTTTAATTATCTCGTGGTCATGGAGGCCGATGAATGCTCGCCGAAGCGTAAGCACGCGTTGTTGTGGTCTCTGCTTGGTCTCGAAGGCCAAAAGTAGTGTCAATGTTTCCATCCACGGCCCTCGCCCATAGCGAGACTGTTTCCGAATTTGACGTTCTCATAACGGCGCTCGATCAGCACTTCGCTGCCAAAAAGAATGTTGTCGTCGAACGGAGGTTGTTCCTCACCCGCGTCCACCAGTCGCACGGAGAAAGTGTCCTTGAGTACCTTGGTGCCCTACGGCACCTCGGCTCTTTTGTGATTTTGGGGAGTCGCTTGCATCGCGGAGGTATTTTTGGCCGGTTTATTGTCATCGGAAGTGCAAGGTCGAGTAATCCCAGAGTCTGCGGGAGCTGGACTACCCAGCCTCCAACGTATCGTGTTTCTGGCACAACAGTTCAAACGGACTGCTCGAACTTGCGATCGGTAACGCCAAGTTTCGTCATGTCTTCCGTGTTCCGAGACGGTACAGGCCGTTGAGGTAATACAAAAGGTTCCCGTCCGGCGTGGACAAGATGGCCGCCACTTGATTTCAAATTCGAACGCTCAACGTCAAAATGGAAAGTGGCCTCTTGCCGTTTCCTCTTCCCCGCAAATGTTTCCTCCTCAGCTTCCAGTGTTTCCTTCTCGCCGCGCCACCAGTCGCGTGGACATACCCGCGTTTTCACGAGCCGAGTGCCGCGTGATGCTCCTCCGGACGCGCGCGCTCTTGGGCGCGGGGCGGAATCGTGCCAGTTTTGCAGTCACCGACCCCATACGCGCGAGAACTGTCCAGCGTCCGGGATGACATGTTTTTCTTGTGGCAAGATAGGCCATTTTTAAATGTTTGCCGGAGTTCGCCTCCATCGTCTGAAGTCATCGACCCCCGTCGCCTGGCGTTTCCGCCGGGACGTGGCCGCGCCGCCGGTCGCCGATACGAGCGGCTTGGAGCTGGCCGTAACCAGACGCCGATCCATGGAATCGTGACGTTCTCCGACAACGACGAGGAGGAGGAACAACCGCCAAACAACGTCTTTACCGTCGGATCCCTCGAGATCCTCCCCGAAGGACGTGCGGACAGGCGTCCACGGAATTTCACCGCTGATATTCAGGTGAATGGTTTTACATTACCCTTACTCATTGATACTGGCTTCGAAGTGTCAATACTTTACGAGAGCATGTTTAACAAGATCAACTCCCACCAGCAAATCCGGCTAAGTCAACCGCCGCGCACACTTGTGCATTACCTCCGAGGGTCGATTCCAGCCATGGGATGTTTCCAGACCAAAGTCGATTTCAAAGACAGCTCCGCCGACATTCTTTTTTACGTCGTTCGCAATGGCCGATCCCTGCCTCGGACAGATGCCGAGCATGGACCTCGTCTAATTTTATCGGGCACGCCACTCAAGGGCTTCCATGTCAATGCAGCTGACCCTCGTTCGGCCATCCCGGGACATGTAAAGTCGGCTGGAGTCCCGCAGCCCCCTTGTACGGTGGAGCCCAGACCTCCACCGCATCCTTCAAGTGCTCCCTGCAAGCACCCTCCACCATTGTCACGGCACTCAGCCGCCCACGTCGTCTGAGTACTACTCAAGTAGAGGCGTCTTCGGAGACCAGCCTTCGAGGGATCCGTCGACGTCGGGACCATGTTTGCAACCTTCATCGGTGAGCGATGCATCGAAATTACCTCGTGGTTTCGAAGAATTTGAGGATCTCTTTTCACCTGAGTTAGGGTTAGTTAAAAACCAAACTCACACAATCACTGTCAAGCACCATGTCCCGCCGGTGCAGGCAAAACTTCGCCGCTTACCGATCACGTTGCGTGATGCCGTCGTGCAAATATTTAAAAACTCGAGCGCCAAGGCGTTATCGAGCGCGTAAACGCGTCGAAATGGGTGTCCCCCATTGTATTGCCCTATTGAATATTCTCATTTGTATGAGAAGTTTCTGTGTCCAATAAACACATATGATTCATACAAGATACTTAAGAACGTATAGGAACTTTAGGAGAACCATATAAGAGCTATATAAGAGCTATACGAGGGGCGTACAAAAAGTTCGTATTATCGGCACAAAAAAATTGAAAAGAAAACGGAACAAAACAGGCATCAAAATGAGTGTGCGTCCCCTTAGTATCCGCACAGTATAAACATCGCATGCTATAGTAGCTCGGAGCGCCGATAGGAGTCAAAACAAAAATGGCACCGCCCGTCGGTGCGAAGCACATTCAGTGATCCATTTTTTTTTATTTGAAGGGAAGAAATGACAAGGATATTCATTCCAATCTGGGGGTGTTGTTCGGAACAACACCCCAGTTTATGACACTTACCTTAAATGGCGCAGGCGCTTCCGGTGTGGCCAAATAAGAGAAAACTATTTCAAGGACGGCGAGCAAGTGATTGCTAAAATGGAGCGACTCCTGATCTCTCAAAACCAGGAGTTCTATAACAATGGCCTCCGGCATGTGGTGCATCGTTAAAAAAGTGGGTAACTTTTGGTGGCGAATATGTAGAGAAAGTCTCAACTCCTACTAGAGTATGATAGCTGAATCTCTATTCCTTCGTGCCAATATTACAAACTTTATGAACGCCCCTCGTATAAGATATAAAAGAACATACAAGCACCACATAAGAAACTTGTGAGAAGTTTCTTTTAATTTGTTATATGTTTCTTATATATATCATAAAATTCTTATATAGTTCTTATATGGTTCTTATATGTTCTTATATATCTTGTATGATTCATATGTGTGTATTAGACACAAGAAATTTCTCATCAAATGACATTTTTAGTTAAGTTTTTAGTTAAGTTTTTACACACAAGAAATATCTCATCAAATGATTTTTTAGTTAAGAAGAAAGACGGTGGAATTCGTATGTGCGTCGATCTGCGGGCGCCAATTCAGGCTGTCAATATAGAATCTTTTCCGCTTCCGCACATTGATGAGCTTCTGAACTCCCTCAGTGGAGCTACCCATTTTTCTAAGTTAAACCTTGCGTCTGCTTATCACCAGGTCCGTGTCGACCCCAAGAGTCGTGACTTAACTGCATTCGTTACCCATGAAGGGCTTTTTCGTTTCAGACGAGTTTGTTTCGGTCTCGCGTCTGCACCAGCGGCCTTCCAACAGGTCATGTCCAAGATATTGAAACACTGTCCAGGAGTCCAGTTTTATCTGGACGATGCCACTGTCTATGGTTCCTCCCAGAAGGAACATGATAATAATCTCAGACAAATCCTCAAATCGATTTGAGAGGCCGGCATGAAACTCAAAAGAAAGGCCGTTTTCAATGTTTCTGAACTGTCATTCCTTGGTCATCGTCTGTCTGTGGAGGGTCTAGCCAGAGTGTCGAACCGAAATTTTTATCGGTTCGGTTCCGGTTCGGGTTCACGGATTTCGGTTCAGCTCCGGTTCAGTTCCGGGCAGCGAAAAATAACGGTTCGAACCGGTTTGAACCGGTTCGAACCGGTTTGAACCGCTAAACTGAGAATATATTTTCTGCGTTCCTTTGGAAATAGGCACTTTTACAAGAGTGAAACGAGTAACTATGTAGCTTTTTATTATTTCTTGAATCCATTTTTTTTTCAGGTACCAAAATAAATTCCGTTGTTTAATTTCGATGAAACAGTAAATTAAAAGCTAGCATAACATATATGACTGAACATCTATTTCTTCTTACCTCAGTCGCACATATTTTAGTTGAATCTAAAGGTTATCAGTCTGGTGGGTCGTCTAAAATGTGTGTGATTCCTCTGCGTCGCAATATACCTCTGCGTCGCAAAATTAAAAGTAGAGTCCTGCTGTGCTCTTTTACTTAGAAATTAATTAGTGCATACAATCATGAAATGGGAATGTTCTCGCCATATATATTGTGAAATCTAGATTATAAAATACTTTTCACAATATATATGATGACGGTGCAACTACGCTTAAAGCAATAATATTTTCAAAATGCCAGGAAAGTTTTAGGACAAACCCTTTCAGTCTACCTTTTATAGAAACTCTGAGCAGCAAGCACAACGCTTGCTTTCCTGACCAATTATGTTTACACTCAGCGCCGTGATACAGGCGAATAATAATGCAGAAAAGAGTGACCTTCGTATTCAGTTCGGATATTACCTAAAATAGAGCGCATTGAAGTGCAACTTTTCGGCATGGGTTGGCGTTTGATGTTTGTTCTTGACAATATGCCGGTCAATTCAATTTGTAAATAAGCATCACCCATGCTAATTGGTGATTTGTTGTTAAATACAACAAAGTGGTATTTCATAGTCTACTCGACATTACAGCTATTTAATTGGTCGCTTCCTGACGGTCTGCGTGCGCAATCGTCATAGTTCTGCCACGCGCCACTGTGTATGTACTTTGTTTTCATCCAGCCCACAGACACATAAAATTGTTGTTCATCAAATAAAAGAAGCAACAGACTTCTATATGTATGAGAATTTGAATATGCGTCGGGAACACAAGGTATTTAAATCAGCTTCAAAATGAAAAAAAAGTGCATAAGTTTTTCCCAAATTGCTTAAACACGTGCCTCTTGAGGATAAAAATCGCCGGAAAAGAACTTTATGGTGATAGGCCCTTTATTTATGTTGTCAAGTCTTCAGGTAGTAAGAAAATATTTGTTATTGTCATCAATAAATTTGACTCTATGAAGTTCACATAATCGCTTCAGACCGACACGGGAGGATGATACTCGAAAATACGCCATCTGTTGAGTCTGCGGAACGTGCTTATTTGTTCGCTGTTTGGCAGTGTGAAACACCAGGTCGCGGGGTATGCCAAAAGGAACTATGTGCTCACGTTATAGATTTGAAGGCAAATGTACGAAATGTGCAGAGAGGAGAGAGATAATAAATTAGATTCTTCTAAATAATACCATACACGACGCCTTACTGCAAAAAGAACTAAATAGGGATGCATGTTTTAAACGTAAACACGTTTGACGGAACTCCGTCTGGTTAGGTCAGGAAGTTGAGAAATACAGACCTTCACAAACCAAGTCCTAAACATTTAGTTGCCCGACGTTTCAATAGGTCGGGCTCAATAGGTCGACAGCCAATTAACCGTCGGCGTGTGTCAACGGACTAGGGCACTTCAAGAAGAAAAAGTGAGTGAAGCAAACGATACACAGTAGATAGAAAAGAAGCTGCTGCTCTCCATGTGCAAATAGTCGCCCTTGATAAAAAAATGAAAGCCGTTTACAACTCCCTGTAATGCCGAATTGGAGCGCAGCTCTTGAGGAGGGGGAAGGTGCGGAGGGAGGGGGGTTCACGTGACCTCGGGGGTTCACGTGACCTTGGGTGGTCACGTGACCTTGGGGTGGTCACGTGACCTCGGGGTCCACGTGACCTGGAGGTCACGTGACCTCGGGGTTCACGTGACCTGGAGGTCACGTGACCTCGGGGTCACGTGACCTAGGAGGGTCACGTGACCTCGAGGGGGTCACATGACCTCGGGGCCACGTGGCCTCGGGGGTCACGTGACCTGGGGGGGTCACGTGACCTCGGGGGGGGGGTCACGTGACCTCGGGGGCCACGTGGCCTAGGGGGTCACGTGACCTTGGGGTGACCTTGAGGTTACGCCGACGCCGACGGCGACGCCAACGGCGACGCCGACGGCGACGCCGCTCAAGCCGGGAACGAACGCCTAAGAGCTGAGCTCTAAAATAAAATCGGTTTTGAAACGTCGGATTTCTTACTGTTCAGGACTTGGTTGGTTATGGTGCGTATTTCTCTAGTAGAGATGCGCGTAATGATGTTCCTAAATAAACATAAATATCGCAAGGAACAGACAATATATTTCTAATTTAAATCGCATTAGAACATCGGACTGCATGAGCTCGAAACTTCGCAGGATACTGTTTCGGGAGGCTAAAGTGATATTTTCCCGGGCACTTGTTTTGTGGCCTGATTTTACAACTCCGTGCTTTATCAGTCATGCGCGCTCTAACGTTTTATGAGGCTGCAGCATATCATCGCGAGACTGCTATATATAGTGCACAACTTTAAAATTTCGACATCCCCTTTTGCTATACTTTGTTTCAGCTTAAAGGGGCATTGCAAAGGGACGAAGAAAACCAAATGCCTCGAACGGCGCGCCTATCATTATCAAACATGAGCGTGCAGTGGCGACATTGGTCTAGAACGTCGGATAATGATGACATAGAAGGCTAGAGGTAGAACTGGCTAAATAGCGCAAGTTACCCCTTCTGATCCTTTCAAGCACGTGACTTGCACTCATACATTTGCTTGGAACACCTGTAAATTGGTGGGGCGCTCATATCTTCATAACTGAATGTTAATTTCCAACACTCGGAAGATCGCTCATGGTTGTTTTACGCTCTTGTCGTTTAGACCAGTATATACTGTACATAACGCGATTTCGGTTTTCGGTTTTGTTCTAGTCATGACACCACTGTTGTAAATAAAATTTTCTAACCAGGTTCTCTATTGGCTTAGACCAATAACGTCATGGACAAAAGAAAATGCGCTCAAAATTCTGAACCTCATTCAGCTATTATGTTGAAAATACGCCAGATTTCTTGTTTATTTTATGTTTAATGTGTTGCTAGAGTCCCAGCCACTAATTAGAGCGAAAGCAATGCAAATTTAAAAAAAATGACCAGAAACGCTTTGCATGGCCCCTTCAAGTCCAGATGCAGCATGCTACAAACAAACACTAAGATTTTGGCTAGGTTCAAAGATAAAGTGTTGCGAGAATTACACGAGGCACATATAATTAGGACCAGGGAGAAGAAATGTTTAGGTGACACGTCCCTCTCTTTATCTATGAAGGAGTTTAAATTTTTGAAACGCGGGCTGAGCAGATAGGGTAAACAGGGTTTTTGTGGCTATATAACGAGTGAAGTTTCAATAAACTGCAGTTGAGAGTGCGCCTTGTCCTGTTTCCCTTCGTCTGTGTCCCTGTATTTTTTCGGCGCTTTTTGTTTGCAATGAACCAACTGGCCCAAATCTCCACTTTACTATGCCACAAGCACGAGCCTTTGGTCCCGACCACTTGCACTGCAGGAGCGCGCGTGCTTGGACGCTGAAAGCCCGGAGCTTGCTTTTTTAGTTTCTTGAAGTATTGTGTTGAGAACATCACATTTGAACAGAAAACGGAACTGTTTAACATGGTTTGCAAGTTATATCATCGCACTATATACGAGTGGTCAGAGATTTCTTTTTGCTGATAAAATCAAATCCCGAGGTGCAAAATGCACGCTCCAGAAGGTTCGCGCTTAGTGCAACCCATGTATTCAGAAACAAAAAAATATTCTTGCTTGGTGCAGCGTCGTGAGGAACGGCGCGAGCGTCTGGCACCCCGAAAACGCGCTTTCTGGCAGGAGTGACTTCGCAAACGAAGTAGTTTTGCAGGATCACACTGTCTGCTCTGTGCCGAAGATGCGGAGCAGAGGAACCTTTACAACACAGTAGGTTCTTAAACCCCTTCCTTTTTTTTTTTCATTTGACGAGGCTCTTCCATAGAATACTTTTTATTTCTGAGGGACTCCCTCCTTTGGTTGGGGGTGCCAATTCGACAATTATATTTCTGTTATTTCTTAGCAGTATTTCTCCATTTCTTTTATTTTGCATCCCAAAACTGTGAAGTTTAAAACAAAACTGCGATAATTTGAGCGGCTGCCGACTTTCGGCTGTCCTCAAAGCCCACTAGAATCTTTCTTTACAGGTATCCCTGCCGTACACACTTGTAGTTCTATTTATCGTCAGATTAATAAGTCATATTTAGTCTTTTCAATGCTTCTATTCTCGTGGACAACTTTCTCAGACAGTTCAGAAACAACGATAACATGTTTGAGTGGCTCAATGTGTACATGTAAAATAGTTCATGCAACAGTTTATGCACTTTCAGTAAATACCAAGATGTAATCCCTGACGTTAATAGCTTGCAAAAACACCCATTAGTTTTCCTCTCTGCTCAATGGCAGATGCAGAAAAAATAAATGAAAGAAACAGCTTTTCCCTCCTCAACTCGCTATTAGAACAGGCGGCAATGTGATCTGACGCTAATTGTATACTGCCAGTGTTCATCATAGCCATGCGCTGGGGTTGGCAAAGAATAAAGCAGGGGTTGAGATTTAGGCTTTATTGGAGTTCGGCTATTCTCATCTTTGATTGAACACGAGCCATCACCCGAATGTTTGGCGATGCTGATTGCCAAGAACCCGAGCACTTGGCTCAGGCTCATGACAACCGATTACGTCACAGTGTCGCATGACTCGCGGTAAAAAGTCGTGATTGCTATGCCCCTGAATAGAAAAGGTAGCGACATCTTCTGCCTCCTCCTTTGACGCGCACACCCTTTATCTTTATGTTTTGCTTTTTTACACCCGCGCGTCGACTGTAGCGTCGCCTGGTTTAAACCAAGATAGCATACGGCCTTCATATATATTTGAGCCAGAGCGCAGTCAAAACTGAAAGACACGCAAATACATACACACAGGCTAAAAGCGCACTGTCACGATCTACCAGCCTCGAAGGATGTGCTCAAAGAAAGACGATGAAAGCCGTGACGTTGCACAGTCGGTGTTATTTGATTGGCGACATGAGCTCATAAACTGCACTGCACTCCGACAGCATAGGCATTCCTTCTCCCTCCTCCTCTGACGCTCACACCTTTTATCTTTATGTTTTGTTTTTTTACACCCTTGCGTCGACAGTAACACCACCTGGTTTGGCCCAAGACAGCAGGCGGCATTCTTCAAAGGATGTCGCTACTTTTCTGTATAAATGGGCTTCACTGATGGCATATGTGACGTCAGGTGTCAACAACGCTAATACATCTTAGTAAGTTGCAACTCAAGAACGTAGGGTGAGGGAGGAAGAAGCAGACGAAATGTTGGAGAAGAGAGGGGGAAATTCACGTTCTTAATTTTAGTCGACTTGACGCGGTGAGTAATGCGACTACGCCACGGGGCCACGTGACGTGACATTATTTGACAGCACGTCTTGAAATCATGACGTCACGTGACCACGTGACACAAGACTAATTGTAGTGCCAATACAAAAGCGCCACGAAAACCCACAATTTCTTATACATTGCAATTCGGTTGATGACAATTTGATCACTACATAGAAATGCCAGATGTCAAGTTTTACTTCTCAAACACTCATTTTGTAATAAAAAAATTACCGTGAACCGTTTTGAACCGGTTACCGTTATATTTTTTCCGGTTCAGTTCCGGTTCAGTTCCAAGATGGCGGCGAAGATTTCGGTTCGGTTCAGTTCCGGTTCGGCTAAAAATAACGGTTCTGTTCCGGTTTTCGGTTCGGTTCGGTTCCGGTTCGACACTCTGCTCGCGACGCCATCGATCAGGTGAGAAAGCACCGCTGCGACTCCAAATGGCGAAGCATCGCACTCCAGCAGTACTTCTTTCGATGGGTCGAAATCAGCCAAAAATCCGGAGTTCTGGATTGTGTTCTTTGCTTCCTGAAACGCTGTTTCTTGGGCCGTGTCCCACTGCCACTTCGCATTTAGTCTGAGTAGGTCGTACAAGGGGTTGAGCATGGTTGACATGCGGGGAATGGAGCTCCTATGATACGTGAAGAATCCAAGAAATGACCTTAGCTCTTGCATATTTCTTGGTATTGGCACTTCTTTGATGGCCTTTAGCTTCTGTTCTTCATGGTGCAGCCCATCCCGGTCAATTCAATGTCCGAGGTAGGTTACCTCTTGTTTTCGGAATTCGCAGTTGTCTTCTCGAAGACGAACACGCTGCTGTGCAGTTTCTGGAGTACTTTCTCCGAGTTTTTCTCGAATTCTTCTTCGCGTTCTGCCACCAGAATATCATCGAGGAACACCTGTGTCCCCGGAAGGTCGCGTAGTAGTGCTTTCATCCTGAGCTGAAATATCGCCGGGGCCGAGGCGATTCATTAGGGCAGTCTATTGTAGCAGTAGAGTCCACGATGCGTGTTTATCACTCCCACCTTATTTGACGACTCGTCGAGGGAACCTGTCGGTACGCATCCTTCAGGTCCAGTCTCGAGAAGCATTCTCCGCCATTCAATGATGCGAGCAAGCCCTCGATTCTTGGAACAGGGTACTGTTCGATGTCACAGGCAGGGTTTAGTGTGACATTAAATTCCCCACAGATTCTCACGGAACCGCCTTTCTTCATCACCGGCACGATGGGAGTCGCCCATTCAGAATGTGTCACCGGCAAGAGGATTCCTTCTTGACAAATACGGTCGAGCTCAGCTGAAACCTTGTCTCGCAGCGCGTAGGGAAGAGATCTTTAGATGGGGTGGTCCCTCCATTTGGCCTATTGCAGGCTCGGACCTTGTCAGATATTGGGCACCTGGATGTGGGCTTCGATATCGTTGTTCTCGTCGCCATTGATGTAACCTCTACTTCTGAGTGACGGTGGCTGAGTCAAGTTGCGGTTAACTGTGTTTATTGTAGCGAAAGAAAAGCGTCTTGTCAAAACCAGCACCGAGCATCTTCTGCGTGCCGGGGAGCAGTGGTGATCCGCCGCTGCTTATGTTTCAGCCAGGAGAGAGATGGGAGAGGAAACTCCGCCGGGCCCCGCTCGTAAAACCCGGGATGTAGGGTTGCTCTCCGTCGGTCGGGGAACATGGCTCGTACCGCTGGCTCGTACGGCGCGTACATAGCATTAACATTCATAGTAAAGCTCCCCATCACAATCAGTGTCACTGTATCGTGTCCTACATCACTTTGGTCACTGATACACGCGCACTGTTGAGCATCCAGCATTGTACAAATGTTCAGTCTGGCCACAAGTTATTTTTCTACGAACGCGTGCGGACGGCGCAAGAGCTGCTGAGCTGTGCACTCATTCTTCAAAATGATTTTGGAAACGATGTAGGCTAATTGCATACCCTGGTCATTATTAAGCCTTAGTGTGGTATAAAGACTATTGGTAGCACTTGCAACCAGTACTTTTCTGTTCTTCTAGCCCCGGGTTGGAGGTACTTTAAGGGGCTCGAGCCTTAAGGCCAACACAGAAGGATCGACACGCACCAACTTCAAAACAGAAGGAAGGCCGAGAGGCTCCACCTGCAATGCCGAAGGGAGGCCGAGATGCTCCAGCCCCGCCCCAGCTCGGAAGGAAAGCCGTGAGGCCCCAGCCCCAACAGGGAAGGAAGGCCGAGAGGGGGCTTCAGTGGGAAACGGGCAACGCCATCAAGCTCTGCAGAAAGGAGCTGAGGGGTGTGCTACGGATGGTATGCTGTGGACTGGAAAACAGATACAATACTCTGCTCTGCAAGCAGTGTGTATCAGTAATAAGGTGGAGAACTGGGCCAGTTGTTAACGTGGCAGCTTGGGCGAGTTGGTTGCACATTATACACACACCAAAGCGCACTATAGCGAACAACACTCACTCCTTTCACACGGAAAAAATTCAAACAAACCGCGCTGACTGACAACTTTTTTATAACTTTATCTTCTTCAACCTCTGGCAACACCGAATTTCCCAAATCGCGCGCTCCGATCTCCTAGATGACTAAAAACATTTTCTCTTTTTCTGTCAGGTGTAAAGAAGGTGTACTAATACAGTTGTTAGAATTCCTGGCGATACGTTCTGCTTCGATATTTTCTCGAGTTAACTGGTTACTGTTCCTACCTAAAATTGTACAGGATGGCAGGTGAACGACGCACCCACAATCACGGAAGTGTATGCCTAGATGCCCACCAGAGCCAGCTCAACTCAAGGCATCTAGGCATACACTGCCGTGATTGCAGGGTGCGTCGTTCACCTGCCATCCTGTACCATTTTAGGTAGGAACAATAACCAGTTAACTCGAGAAATTATCGAAACAGAACATATCGCCAGGAATTCTAACAACTGTATTAGTATACCTTCTTTACACCTGACGGAAAAAGATAAAAATCTTAGGCATCTAGGAGATAGACGCGTGATTTGGGAAATTCGGTGTTGCTAGTGGTTGAAGAAGACAAAGTTATAAAAAAGTTGTCAGTCAGCACGTTTGTTTGAATTCTTTCCGTAGTGAAAGGAGGTAGTGTTGTTCGCCATAGTGCACTGTGGTGTGTGTATAATGGGCCAGTTTGTTGACGTTATACATGATGGGGAAAATGATCGGGATGGCGTTTTCTGAGCAGTTTTCCCCATCATGTATAGTGTGTATCCAGTTACTCTACCAGTCTGTAGCTCACTGTGTTTCGCTGGATGAAATAATGTTGGCATTAGCGGACACCACGCCAGAGTTTTGCAACAGCGTTTCTCCACCTGAATTCAAAGCACCTAAAATGCAAATCTCCAACAAGATGTAATCACAAAATTTTTGGGCATGCAAAATGTTTAAGCCTTAATAAAAAGGCAAACAATTTTGACTTAAATAATGTTTAGAATTTGTTTGGATAAGCAGGTTCGATGGGAGCTGGCATGTTTCTGAAAGTCATCCTTTGCACAGGCACTCTCGTACGCTGCTTGCATCGATAAATATCTGGCTGCTCTGCCTACCTTGCTGCACCTTCGAAACAGTTTGTGGTACACAGCTCTGAATAGAACTAGTAGGGGTGCCACGCCGTTCAGTGCTAAAAACTCGCAACGCGGTGCTCTATGAGCACCGTATTCCAGTGTTTGAATGTTTCTGGTTCTGTACGTTTGTACTAGCAGCGTCATGAACAGGCGGCAGTGGTGACTTGTGCACGATATCTAGCAAGCGCTGCAAGCTAGATGCCTACCGATAGCGCTGTCAGTGACAATCGCCTGTACATCTTTACATTGGTCAATCCTATCGGCACCCACGCGCGGGTCAAAGCCAAAACAGCTCCGTTTCACTTTACGTCCGAGCGCAGCGGACGCTACGAGACAACAAGGTCAATCGAGCAGTTACAAAGAGCAATCTCACAGTGCATTTTCCGCGCCTGATTGGATGGCGACTTACTTTATGACGCAGATTTGGCGCTCCTTGATTGGACCTGTCGTCTCAGAGCGTCCGTTGCACTCATACTAAAGGAGGAACGGAGTGTGTAGGCCTAAAACGTGCATGAGTACGAACCGCGGAGCAGACCGAACCGACGGTGCTCTCAGTTTCCTGCGCTTGCTCACAGCTATTGGGTTGGCGCCCGAAATTTTTTTGCTCGCTCGCAAAGCATTGGCAGGATAGGAGGCTCCGCTACCGAGCCATTAACTGCTTCTAGTGACGATGCTAGGATTGTAGGAAAGTTGCTGAGATTATATAAAGAGGGCGGAGTAGGATGCATTCAATATAACTGTCTGATTGTTTTTGCGTCCAAAATATAGGCTTGGGAAAACTGCCCTCTCTGTTTGCCTTTGTGCTATTAGAATTTATCCCTGCAGCCTGCATTGCGAATTCAGTCTTCCTACTTTTCCAGCTGATCTTCGGAGGTCACTGTGCACTTTCAGGATTCTCAACGGTAGCACTAAAGCTTCTACTCAAAATCCATGAACAAAACATGGAAAGTTTAGAATAGAATTGTCTAATAATTAGACAACTAAATGCCAAACTGGCGAAGATCGAAGTCCTGGAGGAGGCTCCACGGCAGACAAATGAGCCTCCCCACACGAGCTGTCAAGGCTACCGTTAGAACCCATGACGGAGTTTGAGGAAGTCGAGGGCTCCCTACAAACTGCTACCCTGAGAGTTGCCTTGGTAAGTATATTTCTGGCATATTTATGTGAAAATTATACAGCCTCCTGGATACAGTAGAAGTTTGCTGAAACCTTTTTCAGAAGCCCATTGTATAAATGTAGGATCTGGAAAGGTTACAGAAATGGCAGTGCTCTTGGTGACTAATGTATGAGGCAGGAAAGAGCTCTCATACAACAATTAATTTAGTGTGGATGTCTAAAAAGCTAGAAATTACAGTGGAATCTCG
>JAZHYW010042881.1:0-39857 GCA_037355805.1 Ixodes ricinus
AAAAACGAAGGCGCCCCAGGGTCTGTCGGGTTTCGACTTAAACCGCTAAAGAGGATTGACTCAGATTCACCTATCCCAGGTGTCTGTATGGCGGCGGGTATTTGCCTACCGACAGGCTTTCCAAATGTCAGGCAGCTGTCCCACCCTCTCTACTTGAAAATGCTATAGACGCGCCCACGTTTTTTTTTATGTGTGTGTGTGTTTTATTTTATTGTGCAGACGACTCACAGTTCCGCTGCAAGAGAGCGCCGATGATCGTCGTTCCCTGCCTTTGGATTTATCCGTTCTGTTTCAAGTTTCGGTCTCCAGTACCGTTTTAGTCAGGTCATATCAAACAAGTTGGCCTTACAGTTCGTTCACTCACGGGTTTCTGACGAACTTCTGAGCACGAACGTTCATACGAAGACGCCTATCCTCCTGCTTGAACAATTTCGTTCAGCCTCATCGATCGTTTGGCACCTGCATGCATCCGCGGAAGTGCCGCCAACAATGCATAGTAACCAGCGGAGGAATCTTTTTGGCTTATTGCGCCTGTGACTTTCAACTCGACTCTGAAGATGCCGCAAAAGCGACAAAGTTCTAGGCTCGAAGCTCCTTTCTGCCAAGCTCCAAGCGACCTGCTTTGAAAGATGCCACAAAAGACATCCTTATTAAGGTGAGCCTTTTATATAATGTATCAGTGGTTAAGGTCTGTTTTTTCGGGTGACACCGGAGCAACACAGGGGCTTTTACCTTAATTAAAAAAAGGAGTGACAGTGAAGCGGATACCGCTTTTTCTATATGTTTCTTAATATCTGCAAGCCCAATTGACCTGCACTTGGGTGTTCAGGAATCGCTCCACTTCAGCAATCACTTCGTCGCCGTCCTTGAAATGCTTTCCTCTTATTTGGTCACACTAGAAGCGTCTGTGCCATTTAACCAGAGTGTCATAAACTGGGGTGTTGTCCTCGAACAACGCTCCCAGATTGGAATGAATATCCGTGGCATTGCTTCCCTTCAAATGAAAAAAAAAACGGATCACTGCATGTGCTTGGCACCGACGGGCGGTGCCATTTTTGTTTCGACTCCCTGGCGGCGTTCCAAGCTACTATAGAATGCGATGTTTATACTGTGCGGAAACTAGAGGGGCGCGCGCTCATGTTGATGCCTGTTTTGTTCCGCTTTTTCCAATTTTTTGTGCCGATATTACGAACTTTATGAACGCCCCTCGTATTAGATAGGTGAATAACCACCACAAAATTATGAAAAGCTAACAAAAACTAACTTTTAAATCAATGGTTTTGTGGGCTTTTCACTTTATAGGTGCTTTTCACTTTATAGGTGCATTTCACTTTATAGGGCTTTTCACTTTATAGGTGCTTTTCACATGACGTCACATCGCAAGGGGCGCTATCATCGGCCGCCGCGGGAGCAGTGTTTTTTTACACCATAGCCTCGTTTCCACCGTCGTGTTGCTTGCCGTCTGCCCGCGTTTCTAAGCTTGGTTTGTCAAAGTTTTTCTTATTTATCGGATTTCTTTAGCAGTATTCAGTGCTATTTTTCTTATTTGGCACAGCGAGGTCATCTTCTCTTTTGTGTTTTGTCGTTAGCGCGCATATTTCGTTACGGTTGTTCGGCTGGCTGTGCGCTCCGTGTCGCACAGCTTGCCCTGTTTCAAATGCGACTACAGTGTTCATGTGGCTAAGTAAATATGCGGCTTAACTTTTTGGGCGCGAGAGTGATCGCTATTTGTATTAAGTAAAGTGGTCCCGTGGCACGACCCAGCACGTCCGCAACGTGCTTGTTAAAAAGTCACAGCATATCCACGTGGTGAATGATGATGAGTGGGCGAAGCTCCGGAGTGAATCGTCGGTAAACCAGCGATTCTTCCGTTAATTCGCCCACTCATCGCCATGTAAAGACGTGAGAAACACTGTGTGTGTGTGTATACAAACCACAATCTATCACACACACCACAGCTATGGCCGAACGAAACGTCTAGAAAGTCTCGCTTAAACCGCGCGTCGGCACCTTCGGGCTGAGCTCGCCTGATGCGTTTTGCAGACGCCTCACGAGCTCTCGCTGCATCGGGGTCTGCCTGCCGATACGCGCGCTTTCTTGCCGCTTCCCGTTCCCTGACGTTCTGCAGATCCTCTTGGCGCCGCTGCCGTGCCGCTTCGGCATCCCGCTCTCGTACGGCCGGATCTTGGCGACGCTGCCGTGCCGCTTCGGCTTCCCACTCTCGTACGGCCGGATCTTGGCGGCGTCGCCGAGCAGACTGACGACGCGATTCGGCTTCCCGCTCTCGCACGGCCGGATCTTGGCGGCGTCGACGCGCAGCCTGACGACATGCTTCGGCCTCTCGCTCTGCACGGCTGGATTCTGTCTGCGAGCGCGCGCTGCCGCCGCCTTGCGCGCTCTCCGCTCCACAGCCTTGTCTACTGCCTCCATCCAGCTAAACTACGAGCAGCGCCAAGAGCGAGTGCCTTTTATAACATGAGCTAAGCGCCATCTGTCATCTCTACATAAAGTTAATTCCGGAACACGCCATCTCTTGAGCCATTCATAAACTAAACCTCGAAGTGGCTACATACCCACAACTAGGAGGGACAGACCCACGCCTTAAGGAGCTTCGCCCCTAAAAAATGGGGGATTTTTCTCGAGCGCCGAGCAAGAGTTACGTCGACGCAACGCTAGACGTGTTTGGAAGATTTGTGTTTGTCCTTTGTCCCCCTTGTTCCCTTTCTCCAGGGTTTATTTTCGTCATTCTTGTCCAGCTCGCTTGCACCTTTGCATTTAATAGACCGATCTCACCAGGCGTTAGGCGCACGCGCGCGGCAGCCATAACTTTAGTTTATACGAGGCATTCGGCAATTCACGAGACTGTTCGTGCCCTGCACGCGCAAAGCTCCAGCGAGATTGTCGCACGCGCAGAAAGACTAAAGTTACCTCGATGCATTGCGGCAGCGGTGGCGTAGTCAAACTGGTTGGTGAGATCGGTCTATTGCATTATAATCAAAACGCTAGACTCTTTGTAAATATTTTCTCATTGTTAGTTCGTAACAGCAAGCGGTTTCCGAACGAGTTTACTGACATTAAAGGGGCGGTGCAACAATTCTCAGACTTTGGACAATTAACTGCGGAAATTAATCTGCGTCACCTATAAAACGAAAAGCACAAAACCGCATTTTCTCGCGAACGCTAGTCCTTATTAAAAAAAAGAAACAAATCCAAGGTCAAAGTGCCTCTCAACTCTCCATGTCGACTTTCGAGTGACGCACTGTGGGGGTTCACGTGGTTTCCCCTTGGGTCCTATCTTCAGAGACCCCAGCCGCTTCCTCTGTGATTGCCGACTTTCAAAAGGATTAGCATCGTCGAAGGTCGCGGCGAGCGATCGACACAAAGGACGGTTTGCCACGGGGCAGACGGCGAGTGTAGCAGCGGAGGGGGACAGGTTTTGTTGACTTCCGCGTATCCCCCAGAGACGTTGTCTTTTTGGTTCCCGTAACCGCCACGGGCGGCTGCAGGTCGGCAAATAATTCGTTTTTTGCTTTGCGATTTCGCCGCAGAATGGCAGTTTTTCGGGGAAAGGTGACGCGTTCTTGGTTACTTGGGTTTGCATAAACAATATAAAAAATGCAAACTGCCAATTCTTTCAACATTAAAATCGTTGCACTGCCCCTTCAAATAGTACTTTGTTCGCACAGCAAGCTAGCTGACACGGGATGAACTGAAAGCGTCCAAGTACCTCGAAGCGCACAACTTCTTGACAACTCCACTTCTCCCGTGTTTCGTGCGGCACTGGTGCAGAGAGCTCTTAGGTCCTCTTCAGACTTGTACCGTATACGCATTACAAGTAATCGAATTAGGGCTGGGCGATTGATCGATTAACCAACCGATTAATCGATTACCGCTTTATTCGCGATTAATATTTTTAACCGGTTAATCGGTAGAATTTTTACGAACCAAGAAAGCAAAAAATAAACGGTTTCACCACGCAGTACGAGGACGAGAACACCTGAATGAAGGGCAAACTTTAGGTCAACATTTAACCTAAAGTAAAGTGTAGGGGCAAGATTCGTAACTCCTGGGAAGGTGCAGAAGGTAACACGTGTCCCGGCCACCTCAACGCGCTCGAGTGCCTGCTTAGCGCAGCAGGGACTAGTGTGAACAATCAAAAGAGGTCGCCCTTAATTGCCGGATAATATTAACTAATCTCTTTGCCTCATGCAGATGAAGTGCAATATTCTCTGTGTGGGAGTGCCTTTGTAGTTTGTACTCTCCTTAGCTACACATCAAGGTTGGTTTCATAATAAAAATTGTATACTCTGCCCTTTAGGTTACCTCATATTCAGCAAATGCATGAGGGCGTTTTCAGATAAGATCGAACAACCATGTCCGGTGACCATTTTTAATTTTGATGAAAAAAATATATTTTGCTGGCTTTATGCCTAGAAGTATAAAACCAATCCTTGTTTTCGGAAAAATTTTTTTGTCTTTGCGAAAACAATTTGTAAGCACCCTCTCAGCCTCGTGCGTGTTTTGCGTATCGCGCGATGTTGACATTTCGGGTGGCTTCCCCAAAAACCGGTTCTGGCTACGGGTCTTTAAATATTCACTGACAAATTAGGCATAGGAAGGATTGACCAAAAAGTATTAATCACCGAATATTAGGGTAATTGTTTTTAGAAAAAAAAATCGCAAACACGGCACATTGCGCAATAACGCCCTGAATTAAAGAATATTTTTCTACGTATCTATAAAAGCTAAGATCTTCAAACTTTGCCAGTACGTTGTCCTGTCTATAGTTCATCTTTGAGTAAAATATTGTTGTCCTGGTTAGCGGTACAATTTTACAAGAATTGCTCACATAAGGGCATTTAACTAAAAATGCATTATTTTGAAAATCATTTAAAAAAAGGCCATCTTTAATTTTCTTTAAACTCTCTGAAATTAACGTTTATAGTATGTACTAACAGAGTCTGTAAAACATGATGCAATATTTGTGTGGCTTTTAAGTTGTAAAGCGAGAAACATGGCCAAAGTGACGCTAACGCGGTTGCCATAAATAGGCGTGCAGATACCCGTTCTTCACAATTTCATTATTATTAAAACATGTAAAAATGCTACAGGGTGGTCAGGAAAAGACAAATTGACAGCACAGAGGTGGACAGTAGTTTTGAAGGGAAAATTCCTAATACATTTTCGTACAACCGACCCAAAAATGCCCATGGGCCGGAGCGATCGAGGTGCGCCACTCTTTAACATGCTTCGCGGTGCCTGTTTCAACAGCCAGCGTATAGCGTCTCCGTCAACGCGACGTAAAGGAAGCAACCGAAACGACTTTGCAAATAGATCAGACTACAACCTTGGCGGTAACATGATATAGAAAGTAGGGCGCGGCAGAACCTGAACCTGCGCCGCCTGTAAGCGCCAATAGATCCGCCGCCGTGGAGGGCCGCACAACGCGTAGAAAATAAAGATACATAAAAAAAGCAAAAATAATAGCGATTGAATGAGATTGTCTGTAACTTAATTTATGAGATAGCGGTTTAGAGAATCGTGAAATCCAATTCGGATATGCCCATGTGACCTACGTAAGTGATGGTGCAACAAGCCACTTTAGGAACAAGTAATAAACTACACGAGCTGCAGAGCCACAAATACACATCAGCGAGGTGTATTTTTTTCCGCAGCTTGACATGGCAAGAGTGCCTGTGATTGAATCGGGGGTTGTGTCAAGCACCAGACAACTTTGTACATCCTCCGACGGCCCACCAAGTCGGTGATCAAGTCGGCGTCAGAGATGGTTGCCCCACTGAACACTAAACTGCCAAACGTGAAACTAATCCACCTCCCGAAAGCTCACGTCAAAGCTTTCAGGGACATACAAGCAAAGGACTGGGACTCTACTTCTGTTGTGCGTGGAATTCAGTCCTGTCACTTGTGGCAGTGTACGCGGTCCGACACTTCGCAACCACAGCTGTTTTAGCAAGAACAGTAGCCGCAGAAAAGATATATCTTTAAAAGTAAAGTTTCCTATGGCTGCGAAAAGCAGATCGGGGTCGTGAGCTTGTGGTGCCACTGAGAAAAAACGAACAGTGATTGCTACAGGCAAACCGCGAAAAAAATGTTCCTTTTCGGAGTGCCAGGAGAGCGCCGTGACCGACTCAGGTCAGCGTCCGGCAGAAAGAATTAACGTGACAAGCTTTGAATGTCCGCACAGGATCTCGATTAATTAAACTAGTTTCAATTGTACCACTTTAAACATGTGTTCTTTCTTATCACTATTTAAACGTCAGCAGCCCAGCCTCCCCATGAAGGGTAGGCTCCGAAATTCACTGATCCGAGAAATCTGTATTTAAATTGTTGACTCGTGCTTCAAACTCACCTGTAATCTTTTGTATGAATTCTAATTTTTCACGAATTCCTGTCACAGTGCTTTCTCTTCACAGACTTCCTACATTTTTCGACCCCTTCCTTGCCCATGTTTGAAATCGGCAACGTCCTATCTTTCTCCACTCTCGTTACGTCATTTCTGTATATTTAAAACCCTGTGAAATAAAAATGAAAAACAATATTGCAAAGCATTTTTGAAGGGCCTGATGGGACAGATTATGAGCCTTGATCTGTGAAAAGTAGAAGAAAAATTGCGATGGCTTTCATTTTAAACTTATTTTTCAATTATTGCGAAATCGGTAACCTGTTTGAATTTCAGTGTATTTACTTTAGAAAGGTTATCGTTTTCAATTTCAATGACAATTTATGCAAATATAAAACGACGCGTTCAAATTATTTAAAAAAATTTGGATTTCCAGTCTTTTAAGATCCAGATCCATAAAGCTCTAAATTGCTTCGTAATTGATAATACATGTTTACCTCCTTTTTATTTTATGTAGAGTCTCTGCACAAAAGATATTAAACCTAAGACGACAACAGTTTTTCTTTAATGAATATCGAAAAGAAAGGTTTTACGAAAGTCGCAAAAACGGGCGCATATACCGACAGCAACTTTATGGTTTTTTGGTTCCTCCCGAGAAATTCCATTTTCCCCCCAAAAAAGTTTGAATGTTTTTGCGCTTGCACTACAAGCAAAACATGTATCCTTTGCTAAAAAAAAAAAAAAATGTCGACCGGACTGGGTCGTTCGATCCTATCTGAAAACGCCCGATACAAACAATCTCAAGCAATCGGATTTTATTTTTTTGCTTTTAAGTATCTTTTATTTTCTACGCTTTATGCGGCCCTCCACTGCGGCGGATCTATTGGCGCTCGCAGGCGACGCAGGTTCAGGTTCTGCCGCGCCCTACCTCCTACATCATGTTACCGCCAAGGTTGTAGTCTGATCTGTTTGAAAAGTCATTCCGGTTGCTTCCTTTACGTCGCGTAGACGGAGACGCTATACGCCGGCTGTTGAAACAGGCACCGCGAGGCATGTTACAGGGTGGCGCACCTCGATCGCTCCGGCCAATGGTCATTTGCGGGTCGGTTGTACGAACTTCTATTAGGAATTTTTAATTCAAAACTACCGTCCACCTCTGTGCTGTCAATTCGTCTTTTCCTGACCACCCTGTAGCATTTTTACGCTTATTAATAAGAATGAAATTGTGAAGAATGGGCAAGTGAATGCCCCATTTATGGCAACCGCGTTAGGGTCAATTTGGCCATGTTTCTCGCTTTATAACTTAAAAACCACACAAATATTGCATCATGTTTTTAGAGACTCTGTTAGTACATATTATAAACGTTAATTTCAGAGAGTTTAAAAATAATTAAAGATAACCTTTTAAAAAAAATGATTTTCAAAAAAATGCATTTTAGTTAAATGCCTTTATGTGAGCAATCCTTGTAAAATTCTACCGCTAACCAGGACAACAATATTTTACGCAAAGATGAACTATAAACAGGGCAACATACTGGCAAAGTTTGAAGACCTTAGCTTTTATAGATACGGCGAAAAATATTCTTTAATCCAGAGCGTCATTGCGCAATGTGCCGTGTTTGCGATTTTTTTCTCAAAATAACTACCCTAATACTCGGTGATTAATACTTTTTGTCAATCCTTCCTATGCCTAATTTGTCAGTGAATATTTAAAGACCCGTAGCCAGAACAGTGTTTTGGGGAAGCCGCCCGAAATGTCAACATCGCGCGATACGCAAAACGCGCACGAGGCTGAGAGGGTGCTTACAATTTTTTTCGCATAGACAAAATTTTTTTTTCCAAAAACAAGGATTGTTTTTTTACTTCTGGGCATAAAGCCAGCAAAATCTATTTTTTTTCACCAAAATTAAAAATGGTCACCGGACATGGTTGTTCGATCTTATCTGAAAACGCCCATGAACAGAAAATATTGATTTTGAAAGCAGTGATAGAGTGTAGGCGATCTGGTAATTAATCGACATCTTGTAAACCCTGAGATAGGGTTACAAGATGTCGATTAATTTTGACTTATGCAAAAATATTATGTATAAAAATAATGAGACCGATTAATCGATTACTTAATCGATTAAAGGGTGACGATTAATCGGGTTAAAACTTTTAATCGACGCCAATCCCTAAATCGAATTACTTGTAATCGATTACTTTTGAAGTAATTTTGTAATCAGTTCATTGCTTTTGTTAGGCAATAATCACAAGAGTAATCTGACTATTTTTTCAAGCAATAAAAATTACTTCTAGCCGTTACTTCACCCCCCCCCCTTTTTTTACCGGCGCACTTTTTTTTTTTTTTTGAAATGACAAAAATAATATCTGCATTAAAAAAAAATATTGGCAGCTGTAGGAAATGGGTTTAACCCGTTTGTATGGATAGTCTCTGGTGAATGTTCGTTCTCGAGCTGAGACTGGGATTGGGAAGCCTCAGGGAAGCCCCAGTGCGTAACGAAGTCCATTCAGGGCGACGTTTGAGGGAGGAGAATGTAGGTGTGTATAAATTACTGAGTGTGTTCATAGTATTCCGATTCCACGTTCCTCTAGAGCGCACTATTTTAAAAATAGCTTTTTTTACTGCTGGTACAGTGTACCGAATTTCTCGGAACGTTGGCATCCAGTGAAGGGGAGCATCCCAGCGTCTAAACGATCTCGTCGTTGCAATTGACCCCATGCAGAGACAATTCCCCGCTGATTGCAACGTCACTGAAGATGGAAATAATTCTGCAACTAGCCAAGACGCACCACCAACTTCTCGGGTTCGAATTCAGCTTCCAGATGTACCTTTTAATCCAGATGTTCAACTTATCCCTCCTCAAATAGTCACATCCATTAAGCGGACAGAAAGCAAACAAGACGAAATGCCTCACATTTCAGAAGAGCTGGTTCGGCACATTTTCATGGCTCCACCACGCTACCGAAGTTTCAGGTGTCGTCTGCTACTTCTGCAGCAGCTAGACAACAGGAGTTTTTGAAGCCATCAAGACAGTCAGCTCCAAACGCATTCACTGTTGCTGGGTTTACAAACTGGAAAAAGGCAAACGACAAATTTGCCAGACATGGAAATTTAGAAGGGCATAAGAACGTCGTTTACCAGCACAGCAGCCTTCAATCGACGTCGGTTCGTGACCAAATCAACACACAGACTGGAAAGCAGCAGGAAGTCTGCTGTCTGAAGATTATTTTTCAGGCATCTAAGTACCTCCTGCGCCAGGGCTTGCCATATCGAGGTCATTTAGACAAAGGAGGAAACTTTTACCAGTATCTCATATCATGCGAAGAAGACAATGAAGAGTTAACTCTTCATTGTCTTCTTCATCCAGGTGGTGAATTCACCACCTGGATGAAGCGAAACACGACGTACACGTCTCCACTGCTTCAAAACGAAATAATTTGTCGTTTTCGGAAGGCTTACCAAAAAACACTGAGCAGCGCCATACAAACATCAAACTGCGCCAGCATCGTAGATGGCACGCGGGGTATGTGGCTGGTGTTGACAGAGCCGGATTAAGGCGTTTCGGGGCCCTGGGCTAAGGACGCTTCAGGGGCCCTAATGATGATGATGATGATAATGATGTCTGGTTAAGGCAATGAACCTGGGAAATACTGCAGTTTCCTTTATTTTTTAATCAATAAAAAGTAGCCTCAAAATACAAAAAAAAATTTACCATTCCCGTCTGGTTTCAACTAGGGAGCACTCCGGCAAGACCACCGCGGAGGCGGCATGCAGCTTTGTTCCCTTCCCCAGCAGCGTCGAAGGCCGCACTTTCAAGGTGTAAGCGCTGCTCAAAAACACGTGTTTGCGCGCACGAGACACGAGCCCGAGTAGTGTAAAGGGGCAGGTGTCTATGACATTTTCGTTCCTGACAAAAAAAAAAAAAAAAAGAGGAGCGAAAAACTTTAGATTGTGGGGCCCCCTGCGTGTTTTTTTCGTTTGCTCGAAGCCGCTTTCAAAAGAAAGCGGACAAGCACCCTAAGGGGTCGGTCACCCACCCAAAGGGCCGGCTTTGTACAGGGATAGGAGTGTGCTACGCGAAGTGCGCGTTTGGCCTCGCTGACATCGCCATTGTTTTTGTATATCCCTCTTCTCGAATCCTGCGGCAAAGCAACATAACTTTCCAAAATATTTTTAGGTTTCGTTTTTTTTTCTTTCTACGAGCTTTCGTTATGGGGGTTCCCAGAGAGTCGGGGGCCCTAAGCTGGGCTGCAGCCCCCTTAGCCCGTACCTTTATCCGGCCCTGGCTGTTGAGCAGGAAAGCATATGCGTGCGCTATGTGGCCGAGAACCTCAGACCAGCTTACGTTTTTCTAGGGCTCTGTACCCTGCCGAAAACAAAGGGAGGCACGATTACAGAAGCCGTGGTGGATTTCTTGACTATTTAGAGTTGTGTTTCCACTCTCTGGTTGCCGGGATCAGACTTACGACTGGGCTGCCAACATGAGCGGGGAGTTTAATGGATGCCAAACGATTATTAAATCGCAAAGCCCACTTGCTATTTACTTTCACCGCGGGGCCCTCAGTTCCAACCTTGTAGCTGCTGACGTCTCAAACTGCTGTCCATAACTTCGAGATGCGCTCACGGCCGTTAGGGAATCGGGCGTGCTCTCAGCGCGTTCTAGTTAAAGCAGATTTTTTGCGAAAGAAAGCTGCGTAAAAACATCAAACCCCTATTGCCCCTATGCCCAACGCGCTTCTTACGCAGAAGACCAGCGATATCTGCCGCGCTGGAAGAGCAAGAAACCATAATTGCTTCCCCAGAAGAAATTATAAAAGAAGCACCAACCGAGCAGTCTGCTAAGATTGGTGGTATCCTACGCGCCATGAAATCGGGAAACATGTGCCTTCTGTTGGAAGTTGCTTCGAGGGTGTTCTGTGTGCTTGAGGACTTAAACACTTACCTACAAGGACGTTCGTCGACAGCTCAGGGAATCCTCCAGGTGGTGGAGTCTGCTGAGCGCGAGTTGCGCCATCTGCGGTATGAAGAAATGCACGATGACCTGTTCAAACAGGTCGCCAAAGCTTCTGAGGATGGCAGTGTACATACAGTACAGGGGCGGATGCAGGAATTTCCTGAGGGGGGGGGGGGGGTCAGGTGTTGGTCAGCGTACCATTTGTTTAGAAACCCCCTCCCCCTCTCTTTCGTTTCACGTCCTAAATTTTACACATGCAAAAATCAAAGGGGGGTCAGGACATCCGGACCCCCCTCTAAATCCGCCCCTGATGCCGTAGAACCACCGAGATCCAGACGGCGCCCCGCCAGGTACGAGAACGGGAGCACCAGTGACCTTCCAGTTGAAGCGAGAGCCTATTTTCGGCGTGTATTTTTTCAATAGTGTATACAGCACTGTCGGGCATTGAGAGACGCTTTAACCCCGACTCGGAAGGAATCGTAACATATAAGGCCCTGGAAAGTGTTCTGTTGAACACGCCATCGGAAGCAGATTTGGACGTAATCCGACGATGCAAAGACAATAATTCCAATAAAGTCATGCCTCGTGCGCGCCTGTTGCACGAAGAGCAATCCGCGGGTTACACATGCAGCGATTCCACGGCCGAAGTCGCTGCCGCTAGCGGCATGGCGGCACGGATCGCGAGGTTTCTTTTCACATGAAGCGGGTTTCACATGCAGCGATTCCGCCGCCGAAATCGCTGCCGCTAGCGGCACGGCGGCAAGGATCGCAAGGTTTCATTTCACATGAGCGTTTTCTGCCGTTGCGATGACCAATGTTCCTTGCAGCAAGCAGATGCGCACAGTCGGTTACGGCGGCTTCTGACAACAATTTTGATGCCTTAGTTTTCAGTTTCCCCTTTACTTTCACCCTAATAAAACAAAAACAAAAAAAGCGTTCAAAACAATAAAAAAACATTGGTCTTATTTTTTTTTTTTCTTTTCAAACTTTGTTTTTGAGGAGGATGAAACCTCGGATCATCCTCGGCAGCGTCACGGGCAGCGCCTTCCTCGGATGCAACGACTCCACCTGATATGGCCGACCCGAACCTCCAGGACGATGTTAAAGTAGTTGGTATTTCTGAAATGTGGGTATTCATACCGGTTTTGTCTATCACTTTCACGACCTTAGTCACCTCTTCCCAGAGTTTCTCTTTGGTTCCATTGTTCCTAAAATCTTTGAGCTGCGCGTCCCAAAGGACCCGACGCTTCGACACTTCACTGATAAGCAGTTCATTGAACTGTGCGCGATACATTTTGTCTTACTTGATATGATGATCTGTGTTGAGAAAGATACGTCAATGTCGCTCAGTTCTTCTTCTTCTCTTGTCGTTCTTACTAGCGTTCGCACAAGCCGCTTCCGATTAGCGTCTCTTGCGCACGCTACAGTTGGTACTCAGGCGAGGAAGTAACAAAGAGCCGCGTAGTTCATTGAAAAAACAAAGTCCGAGCAAGGGGACAGCAATCCCCCTCCTCGATGATCTCCTGAACAGTTCCGGCGCGACTGCTGAAGCAAAGAAGCTCTACCCGCCGGAAAAAAGAAACCGCAAATCAGTCGCTTGCGGACTTTCTTGCGGACTTTTGCTTGTCGTTTGCTTCAAGAACGCGAAAACGCCGCCGGCCTATGCACCAGCTTTCCGGCAATGTTTCTCCTACTGTCACGTGATTTCCCGCCGCGCTGTGAGTGGCCATCCCGAAAACTGTCGCTCTGCCGCGGCGAAAAATTTCCAACCTGGTGGAACCGTGCCGCTGGGCCGCTGCGGCTGGGCAGAGTGCCGCGACGGCCGAAATCGCTGCATGTGAAACCCGCTTGAGAGTTTTCTGCCGTTGCGATGGCCAATGCTGCTTGCAGCAAGCAGATGCGATCACTTTCACGGCCTCAGTCACCTCTTCCCAGAGTTTCTCTTTGGTCCCATTGTTTTTAAATGTTTTGAGCTGCGCGTCCCAAAGAACCCGACGCTTCGACACTTCACTTATAAGCAGTTCATTGAACTGGGCGCGATACATTTTCTTACTTGGTGGACGATCTGTGTTCGAAAAGACACGTCAACGCCGCTCACTTCTTCGTCTTTTAATTTTCTCACTATACTCCGTTTCACCTTATGTTGTACCGCAGCGAAGGCTAGAAGCGCGAGCTCATAGCGTTGGCAGCTGCCCTTGCTGCACGAGAGCTTGAGCCGCCGAGATGTGCCCTAGAGCAAGACGCTAGCGCTTGTAGCCTTTCCTGCGGTACAACACAAGGTGAAACAGAGATATAGCGCTCGCACGAGCCGCTTCCGATTAGCGTCTCTTGCGCTCGCTACACTTGGTACTCAGGCGAGGAAAGTAAAAAGAGCCGCGTGTTTCATTGAGAAAGCGAATTCTGAGGAAGGGGACAGCAATCCCCCTCCTCCCTAATCTCCTGAACAGTTCCGACGCCACTGCTGAAGCAAAGAAGCTCGACCCGCCGGAAAAAAGAAACCGCAAACCAGTCGCTTGCGTACTTTCTCTGCTTGTCGTCTGCTTCAAGAACGTGAAAACGCCGCCGTCCTATGCGCCAGCTTTCCCGCAATGTTTCTCCTTCTGTCACGTGATTTCCCGCCGCGCTGTGAGTGTCCAGCTGGGAAGCTGCCGCTCTGCCGTGGCGAAACAGTTCCAACCTGCCAGATTAGGGCTCCTGGTGGAACCTTGCCGCACTGCCGCTGCAGCTGGCCAGAGCGCCGCGACGGCAGAAATCGCGCCGCTCTAGGGCCAAACTCGCTGCATGTGAAAACCGCTGCGTGAAACACATGTCCGACGACACCGTCCGATCCGACGTCCGATCAGGCAATATGACGGTCGGAGGCGAGGGTTTTCAACGCACTCCGGTGCTACGAAAACTCTCGCCCCCAAAGGTCATTCATGAGTCGACAAGCCAGTACTTCAAAGATGTAGAGAGCGTCCTCAAGGTCATCATAGTGATGCCTGTCTCCTCCTGTGAGGCGGAACGATCGTTTAGTGCCCTGAGAAGGTGAAAGACATGGCTGCGGAGCAGTGGCGTCACAAGGACGGGGCGGGGGGGGGGGGGGGCGGACCGCCCCGGGTGCAGCGCTCAGGGGGTGTCGCGGCGGGCCACGAAAGCGGGAGGGGGGGGGGGGGAGTCGCGGCGGGCCACGCGAGAGCGGGGGGGGGGGGGGGGTGTCACGGCGGGCTACCGCCCCGGGTGCGGCTGTCCCTCGTGACGCCACTGCTGCGGAGTACCATGGGGCAGACACGCCTAAGCTGCATGTCACTGGCAATGCTCATCAGAACGTTGTAGACCGCATGGAGTTGTCATAGCTGATGGACAGTTTATCAGCGCATGCAAGAACCGCGCTCTCGTTTCTGGACCCCATCTAAAGGCCGGTTCAGACACCTGCGTTTGAGTGCGTTTGACTGCGTTGCGGCGAGAACCGAAAGCGAGTCACCGGCACATCTGTGCTTCGTATGAAGCCTGGAATCCAATTCATGGAATCTTCTTGGCACGCGATATAAGCAGCAGGGATGTCCTGGTGTCTCGCTGCCGCAACGCAGTCAAACGCAGTCAAACGCAACTGTGTGAACCGGGCTTAAGTTTCTGAACCGGGAATCTTAGGGGTCTATTACGAATCCATATTTCAGAGTCCTGGGTTGCCATTACGCGTGTTACTCGCGAGCAATAATAACTAGAAAAGTTTTATTCACGCACTGCTGTTTTGTGACGATTGCGTTTTGTTTTGCATACATTTTTATTTTTGAGTGAAATCGTCACCCCTCCTGTGTTTCGTGTTTTGCTACCGTTGCTGCCAAAAGATGGCATGGCCCTGTCAGGCACTTCTGCCTTTAGCCATGTCACCTGAGACATTTCTGTACAGTTCTGTCTCGAATGATGGCATAAACAAACAACCCTTTGGAAAAATATATGCATTTATTTCTTATATGTTTATTAGACACGTTTTTTATATCAGAACTTATTATTTCATATCAGTTTCAATGTCGCATATCAGTTTCAGCTGGGCTAGGTGGCGCTAGGTACCACCTAATTCATGTGCAACAAAAATATTTTTGTTTGCTTACGCCACCATGTCGGTACATTACGCATACCACTAGCAATTCACATACACGGCACAACAAACATGAATGCAACAGCACACCCGATAACTACTTCAGAGAAAAAAATTGGTTTGCTCTGTATGTTTATACAGTCTCTTAGCTGTGGATGAGAAATTTAGCCAGTGCAGTACAACCGCTAACCTGGGGTTTTCAACGTGCATCACGCAGTAGTGACAACATGCACGCGTGCCGGTAAGAAACTCATCCAGATCGAAATGGGCGGGGTGGGTATTCGAACCCAGGAGGTTCCCAGCGCAAGCTTTCGCTCCACGCTCCGAGCTGAGACGCGTTAGCCCACTCGGCCACTTTTCCCCCTCTACTTCAGAGATCTGCGTTTCCGCCATTTATACTGATCGATTTGAAGGTACAGATTTTTCTCGCTGACCACCTAAGCAATAAATAATATTCCCAACATGTTGATTTATTTTCAGTAATGTCATACCTTTGAGAGTATTTTGAACGGCTCAGGGGATGAATCTCTTAGCAAAAAGAAAGCGCTCATGCTGTAATTATTATAAAGCCAATAAATCAAGCTGGTCCACTGCGGCTCCAAGCCACGTGTTTGCTTTTCCGCGAGAACATCATGTATCGAAAAAAATTATATGAATGTATTTCTGATATGTTTATTGGACACATTGCAAATTCTGATATGAAAGTAATATAAGCTGTCATTTAAATCACATATGTACTTGTATGCTGCATATCAGTTGGCTTATGTTGCATATCAGTTTTGGGGTATTTCATATCAGTTTCATATGTCACATATCGGTTTTTGGATAATTCATATCAGTTTCATATGTCGCATATCAGTTTTTGGATATTTCATATATCAGTTCTTATATAGATTCATATAACTTTTTTCAGTAGGGAAAAAGTTTCATTTTTTCTTACACTGTTTTTCTACGTTTGTCTTGTTTCTGGTGTGTAGATCTCATCGGCTCTTTTTCTTATATAATTTGAGTTCGGAACCTTGTTCAAGTAGATTAATTCGTCTTGCACCGTAAATCGTTAACAATATTGTAATAACACTAGATGTAAACATGTGTGCATGTATTTTTTTAGTTTTTTTAGCGTACCGGCGTTCATTCGTATGTAAAATAAAATTCATATTTTCAATAATCAAGATGGCTGCCACGGCAAAGTTCGTGACCCCCCTGATATTTTCCTGGATTTACGCCACTGCTTGGAACACGTCCATCAAGACGTTTTACAAACACACACATATATAGAAGCTCAGACATACCCCTACCTACACCGTTCATCGAAGTAGGACGGCGAAAGAACAATTGTGTCTAAGCATATAACAGAATATGCCAGGTCTGCATCCTTACACTTGTACCCAGGCACGTAGCCAAATTTTGTTTCGGGGGGGGGGGGGGCATCGCCCATGACAAAATGTTGTACGAGGGGACGGGGAAGAAGGTCCCATCAAAATTGAAGATTTTTTTGGGGGGGGGGGGGGCCGGGCCCCATGGGCCGCCCCCTGGATACGTGCCTGCTTGTACCACTCCTCGGTCCGACACGCGGCCTGCTGAGCTTTTCAAGGCGCTCTGTACCTATCTTGCCAACATTTGATCACTGCTCTCTCCAAAGTTAAATATTGGTGAGTGTTTTGTTTCTTCTGCAAACCCTATTCACAAATAACCTTAGATGGCCTGTGACCTTTCACACAGGGCCTTTGATGTACTGCTATTTTATTTAAAATATGCTGGACACGAAGATTGCGAGGTAACCATTTGAGGCAACTAGCGGGTTGGTTATTCTCACCTAACATGAATCGACTTTTTGTAATAATTGTTTTTTATATGTGCCTAAAATACTTTCAACTCTGTTGGCAACTGGATTTTAATCCAGTTGCGAGTCAACACTCTGTTCTATCCGGTGCGTCTCTCCATTTTATATATTTTTGCGCTGTTTTATTATTATGTATAACAACTACCAGCTACCCCAACTTTCTACCTTATTACAGTATAAGTGTGTCTGTATTATGTCTTAAAATAAAGATGGAAATTTAGACATGTTTTGTACAGTCGTATAATAACCTCGCGAGCACCATAAAATAAAGTATAGTGAACGTACCGTAATTGCTAAGCCACGTTGGGATGCATATTAAAACTAATTCACGTTCAATTCAAGTTTTGGTGCTTGCTTCTTTTGGATAAAACTGCGGTTTATGGCTTTCCTAGATACATTTTATGTTGCGTTGACGCTCAGTTGTGTTTCCATGGTTACATTTTTCTTGTAACGTACATTCTATTCAGACGATGTACAAAAACTGATCGATTATCTGCAGCTCAGCAGAGAATAGACTTAGGTTTTGAAATATTTGAGGCTTTAGACAACAGATATACACAGCAGAAACACGTAACAAGCAGAAACGCGCAAGATTTCTGTATTTTTCTTCTGAAACCAAGAGCCGCAAGGGGCTGCTTACACGTTCCTGTGCCGGCCTGTTCTGGCCTGTGGCTGGCGTGGCGATCGCAAATTATTCAAGATGTAAATTTATGTGCTCTGAAACCTTGTGGATCAGATCTCTGGGTACTCTAAAGTGTTTCAGATTTTGGGATTAAGTTCTCTAAAATGTATATTTAAATGCCCTCAAAATTGTTCGGGGTTACATCATGAGTTTAGCACCCTTGCCTTCAATTGTTAACCACCACACACCAATTGTTTCAATAGTTTTGTAGGTCTGGACATGCACAATGGTCAGATATCTCATCAAAAGACTGCGATTGTCAGATGAAGCATCCAGAACGCATATGCAAGATCTTGCTGCCGGCGAGTCCCTCAACACTGTATGTGGGCAACGTCCTGGAATCACCTTCAGCAATCGTGAATGGGATTTCAACAGGCAAGCCAAGCTCTCGTGGCCGCCATGAACATACTCGGCCGGCATCCACTAAAAGCAACGATGGACGAGGCTTCTTGAAGAGTTGGAAATCCACCTACGGCGTTCGTACAAGGTACAGACCGCTAAGGTGTATTGTGCCACCTACGTAACCGCTAGTGCGAAAAATTTTCCGCTCCCATGTACATCGCGAGACAAAGATGCGTATACCGCTTTCGTTGAAAGTGGTCTTTAGAACTGAAAAAAAGCATTGGAAAGGTTATGAGGTCATGAAAATTTAGCGCTTCAGCGCTTATGCTTAGTGGAGACATTGCTCCAAAAACAAGAGAAGTCGTCACGGAGTTGACCAATACTTTCTTTAACCACCTTCACTTTGAGCTTACTTAACATCGAAATAATAAAACACGGAGCACAAACACAGGACAACCGCGTTCTTTTAAAGAACTTGGTTGTCCTGTGCTTCATCTCCGCGTTTTATTCTCGCAATTTTAAGCATTCCTGTTCAACTCGCTCGCTTTTGCCAGTATACTATGAGCTCTGCGTGGCGAAACTGTAGGCTCTTCTGGAGAGCGGTATTTACACTTTTCAATCTATCAAAAACAAGGAGCATAAGCCCAAGCAGCTTAGGCTTATGCTCCTTCGATGGCATGTGCTGCTATTCAATGTTACAAATATAATATTTGAACTTGTATATCATATATGTGCCACTTCATAAAGAATGCACCCACCATGCGGAAATAAAATCTCCAGAGCTTGCTTACTGAAGGACCGATTTCTTCTTTTGGATCATTCTCGACGCACTTTTGGCGTGCTCACGCAATCACTTTATAGGCGCTTCACTTCCGAAACACCTGCCCCCCCCCCCCCTCCCTCCTCCCCGGGAAAATGGAAACACTACGCCTCTGTATGGCACCATACCATATACGGAGCAGGCAAAAGCGAGCAGGATCGGTGGCGGAGTAATCTAGCGCACACCAGCTCGGAGCGAGCGAAAGCTCCTGCTGCAGAACACGGGAATTCTGGGTTCGTGTACTGGGTCGATCATCCTGTTCCATCGTATCAATTGTCCTAGGCTATTAAATGACCCGTGACCCAAGACCCAATGAATCACGCTGCACTTTGGAGCGGTTGCCAGAGATCAGTGGGCTCTACCCTTTATAACGGGAGGCAGCCTAGCCTAGAAACCAAAAGTATGATTCCTCCGCTCGCCCTTAAAAGTAAATTTATTTCCCCTCTGCATTTTTGTTGCTACCACCAGGCACTATGGGATATCGCGCCAAGAATGACCTTTGGGAGCAAGCAGAAAAACTACCCCCCTCCCACCCCCGCCGAGTGAGTAGCTAATTTTTCCTTTGGTCAAACCTAGAGTTCCTGTATAGTGTTTAGGCTCCTTACGGGAGCCAGAGTTGCGCGTTCATCGCCTTAGCGCCAGGTTTTCTGCACGGCATTCGTAGTCCGCTCGCCTACGTGACTGAATTCGGCGAATAATTTCATAATCACGATTTCAAGAAGGAGGTAAATAAAAATAAAAATACAATAACATTTCGGAACATTTCAAAATCTAATATCCTCGCATTTCGTAATGCTGTAATAAGCCAAGATTGGGACTTTCTTTATTCCCACCTAGATATAAACAATGCATACAATCAATTTATTCAAACATTCAGGGTGCTTTACGATTTTGCACTTTCCGAAACTAGCAGTTACTGTATCAAAGATAATTAGAAAACCTTGGGTTACCCCAGTCCATATCAAAAATGCAAAAGACCGTCTTTATAAGGCGTTTTTAAGGTCACGGGGTTTAAACAAGCTAGTCATCTTTAAGAAATTTCGGAACGAGTTAACCGCTGAATTGCGAAAAGCGAAATCTGTGTACTACAAAAGAAATGTTTAATGACGTTGACAAACAGCGACCTGATATTATGTGGAAAAAAAGTTAATGAAGCTCTGAACCGCGGGACAATCTAAAAAAAAAAAAAAAGGTGACCTAATTGTAGATGGTTAAACTGTGACTGGAGTCTCTCTGGCTAAATTTTTTAACGACTATTTCTTAAATATAACTACTAGACCACACGGTGACAGTGCTCTATCGTTTGTTCACAGAAATCAATAGCAGTTTGTTTCTAAAACCTACAGATGAAACAGAAATATTTAATACTTTTATTGGGCTAAAAAATAGTAAGAGCTGTGATATCGATGATTTGCAGATAAAGCCTATTAAATTTGGCATAGATATAATCTCACCATGCTTAACATATATATTCAATTTGTCTTTAACTTCTGGTAAGTTTCCTCAAAATATGAAACAAGCTAAAATCTCAGTTATTTTCAGATGGGATAAAAACATGTTGAGTAACTATAGACCCCCAATTTCTATTCTTCCTATTTTCTCCAAGGGGCTAGAAAAAATTATATTTAAACGTATCGAACATTTTTTCGTAAAACATTCCATGCAGACAGATCGAGGTTCAATTTGGCTTTCAAAAAGGCAAATCCACTGAATCGGCATTGTTACTACAGAAAGAAATTATACTTGGAAAATATTGAGAAAACGACTGCTCACACTTGCTGTTTTTATCGACTATAGTAAAGCTTTTGATTGTCTCAATCACACAACGCTACTTGCAAAGCTTTATATAAATATGGTGATGCGGCATATCATTCGAAATGCTTAAATCATACCTGGAGAATCGCCAGCAAAGTGTGACTATTGACGGCCAACGCTCACCGTTCTTGAACATTGTTTGTGGCGTCCCACAGGGCAGTATCCTGGGACCTTTATTATTTATTGCTTATATAAACGATGTAGTAAACATTACTGATCAAGCTCAATTTATAATTTATGCAGATGACACGAGTCTGTTTTTTTACGGTAATGATGTTGATGAGCTTATATAAAAGGCAAATTTCGTTTTAGAAAATTTTTTCTTTTGGTCGGATGTCAATGGATTAGAAATTAACACATTAAAGTCAAAAGCAATTCTATTTAGACCCGTCAATAACCTAGTAAATATAACAAATCCCCTAAAGATTGGAAACAGGTCAATTGAATAAGTACATCGACACAAAACTCTTGGCGTGTACTTCTCTGAACACTATGATATAGAATTACCACATTGAATATTTAACGAAAAAACTTTCTCAAGTAGTGGGGGCAGTTGCTAGGTGCCGAAGTTTTTACCGGTAAACATTAAGCTAAAAATATACTACGTCTTATTCAATTCCCATTTGAATTACTGTCACTTGGTATGGGGGAACAACTACAAAGTCAAACTTAAATAGCATTCTATTACTTAAAAAAAATATTGCGTTTTATTGCGGATGCTCCGAATAACTATCATACTAAATCCTTATTTCATAAAATTCGTGTAGAACACTTCTATGAGTTCCACCTACTTCATTCAATCCGCTTCTCATCTTCTACGTTTGTGAATTTTTTATATCGTACTTCCGAACTAAATTTACATGAAAGCACTATCAATACACGTTTTCCAGAGAAATGGTTGGTCCCTCGAAATCGCACAAACTATAATCTTGAATCACTTCACTACAACATTTCAACATTCTTAAATAAATGGCATCTTCATAGTAGCAATGTTTTCACTGTTCCTAAAAATAAACTTCGCGCTTACTTTGCTTAAAACCATAGAACATGTTTTTTTTGTTCTTAAAATTTGCATGTTGGCTTGACGTTGTGGCGTGAAAAATGTATTAATTTGTAATATCACACTTTACACACTGTATTATGATACATTCGTGAAGATGCTGCTGTTGCTTGTTACGGGACCCCAGACCCCGTCAAGCTGCTTATACAGCAGCTTTTTGTCTGGAGGTCTCTCCAGTGTACACCTTGGAAAATAAAGCTTGAATTGAATTGAATAGCGGCGCCGCGCTTTCCAGGCGCGTGGCGCGCTCGAAAGCAGGGGAACGAACAGCGGGGCGCGGGCAACGTCTACTTTGCTGCACGGCATTTGAGTCTGTTCCTCACGTAATCGGATCTCGGCGAATAGCAGCGCGGCGGCGCATTAAAAACAGACGCTAACTCTGGCTCCCGTATAGGGGCCCAGGCGAAAATCAGTCCACTTCAGCTGGATTGTAAGCTGGAAATGAGGCAGTCCAGCTGGATTCCAGCTGGACCCAGCTGGAATCAGCTGGACTGCCTATTTCCAGTTCCATAATCAGCTGGAAGTCGACTGATTTTTGCCTGGAGGCCTCTACTAGGAACTCTAGTCAAACCTATAGTCGACGCTTCCCCAACACCGGGGCCCTCTGATAACCCCTCGCCTCTGAAGACGCCCTCCACGCGGGACAAAGTTTCCCCTGTCCAGCCCGGTCCCCAGTTGTGCTAGTTAGTTTTACTCCATACAATTTTCCCTGGATAATTTCCACCAATTTATTACCCATCTCTTTGGGATTGTAATCCTTTTCTCCTCCATTCTTCCATCCTCGACAGCAAAACCCAGTGCCCCCGGGAGAGCCGTTATCCCCCTAGGGAGGGCAGGACGAAGCCCCGTGCACTTTAAGACCAAATGTTCTAGTGTCTCACTGTCACTATGGCACACGGCACATAATGTGACTATCTCTTGAGGTGGCACTATGCGCCTTTGTTCTTAAAGGGGCACTGAAGTAATTTTTGAAAAAAGGTCCTTTTACAGCGGAGCTGTTAGAGGCTTGTTTCCCCAAAATCGTGTCCCCCGCAAAAATGAAGACACCGAACTCTGGACTACTACCGCAATCTATGAGCGACGGCGGCAAGCCACGTATCTGGTTGTCGCCGTCGCTCATAGATGGCGGCAGCCTTTCCACTCTGGTAGAGCTGGTGGCTGGCTTGCCGACTTGCGGCCGGCCATTACTTTCCATTGTATAGCTCGCTGAGTCTTCCTTCTTCACCAAAGTGAAAACGCTGAAAGTGTTTTGATCTTATATTGTTTAAAATTAAATGTGTTAGTTCTCACATATACCTAGTCCTATATTACTATCTAACCGCCTACTCATCCCGGTCGACAACGAGAAAAGACCGGCATGTGGATTCGAATCGTTGACCTTTTGCTCAGCAGGACTACACTGTGTGGACCAATGAAAGCTCCTACAATACGCGCAGACACCGAATGTATTTTATTATAGCTCGTTTCGAAGCACGAGGTGATAGATTCCGCACTCGTGAGGCTTAGCACTGCCCCTAGCTCACCTTCTCCCGCGCTCGGGCTATCCTGATATAACGATTTACCCTCACAGGCGGAATGACATCTCATGCAACACGCTACAACGACACTATGACAGCGCTACACGGCGCGTCCTATGGTAAAGATCTAAACATCCATATAGGGTTCCAGGACGATCTAGCTGAGACGCCAGAGAGCGCAATAGCCATTTGGGGCTCACGAGGCGCGTGCTTTACCCGCGAATCCTAAGTGACACGGACGCACGCGCTGGGCTACCGTGATCGCGCGAAGGGCTGTGAATATGAACCAAATGTGGAAAGGAAAACTCTGCATAAATCTAGAAAAGAATACCTTAAGGACAGGCGAAGAATCCCTCTTTTCTACCCTCACCATCATATACACATTCAAGAGAAGAGGCATCCCTTATTAGAAAAGCACAAACACAGACTTTACTCACCGAGCAATATATTCATTACTTCGCCAATGCTCCGGGACACCCCAGCTGCTCCCATTGCGGTGGATACCCTTCGAACCAGCATACATTCTGGGACTGCCCAGCAGCCCACCAGAGTCGACATGAATCCCTTTCCCAGTTACCCCACGACCTCACTCCGAGCGGCTGGGAGGAATGGTCCTCCCCCCTCCAGAACTCCAGAAGTTGTGGTGGCCATCTCTCGTTCATCACATTCAAACTATGATGGGTGACGGGGAACCGCACCGCTACATAGGCCCGGACCTGGGCTAAAATCGAAGAGCTTCCACTCTTCGGTTAAAATAAGTCTTCTCTCGTCTCTCTCTCTATCTTTTCAACAAGGAAATAAGCTACGCACGGTTGTGGTTTCGGTTTTGTTAGGATGCTTAGAGCGTCTAGAATGAGTTGTCACCACAAAGGGACGATCTCAGAATCGACTCTAGTGTCCCTTTAACACTCCCTTCTCGCCTCAAACAGCAAATAATTTCCATGTGAATTATCAAACACCGTTCCCTTTCTTATGCCCTGTTTTTGTGACTATTCTTTCCTCCCACAATTTTCTTTCTGCCTCTTTCACTTCTTTTTTTCATTGAACTAGTCTGCTCTGACCCATCACTAGTGTGCAGGTATTTAAATGTCAACTTTCGGGTTCTGTTTGTTCATTTTGAGTTTGAACTTTTCATCGCGCTTAAACTTTCCGACACAGAGTTAAAACGATTCGGTTGCTACCGCCTCCTCGTGGCCGTCGAGCGAACGGCGCTGTTTTCGGTTTCGGTTTTCGGCGGAAGATGGCAGCGGGTGTCTTTCTTCTGCCACCGCTTCCCCCGGGTGACGCATCCGAGCCTCCCTGCGCGCCAGCAAATCGCAGGAAGGGAACGTCCAGCCCGCAGGGTCACATGACCCCCTCGCCAGAAAGATCATTCAGCGGTGTGCAGAAGCTTTTTTGGGAGAGGGGCGACGTTGGTGTGCACTGGTTGAATCTATTTTTAGTGTGATCAATACTGGACAAAAATTGGGAATATCTGCACAGGAAAAAGAAAGAAAAAAACAGATACAAGTCTGGGTAAGTGAAACCATTTCTTACCTCGTTTCTAGCGCAAGACCGAAAGCCGACACCTCCGTCCGTCTACCACACCGTCAGAAACTCGGGGTCCCATGTACCGCACAAGAACAATCGTCGCGATGCGGCACTCCTTGGAGGAGAAAAAAAAAAAAACATTTCGTATATTTGTTTTTCCAACTACTTATCATAACTTCCGGAGGTGCAACAAGAGCCTCATTGTTTTTGCGGTAAAGCGCTACTCGACTGTCTCACGCAGCGACTCAGGCGTCTCGGTAACCTTCGCGAATGTACCGGTGCGCTCGGCATCGACGGCGCGCCGCGCGGAGCGCCTGGGCCGTCTGAGCCACGGGTAGGTCACCATCTCAGTCCCGGGGTTGCAGTGTGCCACGCCACAAATCTCCCATCGATGCGTCGAGGCCTCACTCGTTCAGCTACCGCGGTTCGGAGTTGTAACCTCGCGAGTTCTCCCTCTCACAATGTTCCAGCACGCCGGCGTATATTCAACCTCGAATCTGCAAAAGGAAAGCATATTTGTGTCTTTTCTTTATTTTTTATGCGTTGCAACTTGTTGCAACCTTCAACCTTCCAGTGCTTTGGCACGCGGAGAGATGGAATTTGCTTGATAACAAGAATCGAATGCATAAGATATTGAAGCGTCTCGTAGAAAAGCCGCGCATTCGGGTGTCAGTGTGGTTGTCCGTGAACGACCTCTTGGTTTTTATTCTTTCTATCTTAATCAAATATGTCCAGCCATCTTACGCGTTCCAAGAACATCGTTAAGCGCACGCACACGTTACGTTTTTTTGTGTGTGTGTTTCTGTGTTTTTTGCGGGTGCGTCTGGATGTTGGCTTCTTTTTATTTCTCTGTTTATTCTTTTTTAACTGAGTGACGTGAGGTCCTGCTGCCTGCGCTCTCGCTGTATTTGGAACCGTCCGCGCCGCTGTTTTTACCGGAAGAATGTGGCGTCCCACGAAACAGGCAAAGCGTCGCTAATGACCCGACTATTCGCCCTGCACCGCTGCGCAGAGAGGAAGGCTGGCGACGCCGCCGATCGAGTACATCCTAGCAGCAACTTCGTTTCTCTCTCTCTCCTTCCCTCTCGTAGGTTTCCACAAAATTTCACTCGACTACCCCGCGTTTTTGTTCTTCTATCGTTTCAAAACGTTCGTCTCGAGCGTGTTAAATCGAAGTAAAAAAAAAAAAAAAACTAAACGCACACACAATAGGAAAAAACTAAAAAACAAAAGGGCGAGGAGGAAAGGGAAGAGAGCACACCACTGAGAAGGTCGTTGCTTAAAATGTTTATGGACCTTTTTTTGACGAAGCATATCTTTGCTCTTAGGAAATATGTCGCTGTCTCTTGGCTAGCCGGTTGTCCTTCATGCTCGTAGAAGCAAATCCGTCTCCGTGCTTTTTGCGTTCAACCAGCAGCCGCTCAGCGCTTTGCAGGTGCAGTGCAAGCGCGCTATGTATATCCTAGCGCAGTTTCGCTGCCGTCTCCGAAGACCGTGACCACACCCGCACACGTCTCTTCCCTTTCGACTACACCTGGCTTCCATTGACGTCTGCGAATCCCATTTTTAGACTTCTTTACGCCTTCAAAGAAAATGTTTTTCTCGGCCTTCTAGACGCGCCTGCGAGATTTACTGATTTCGCAGAGCAAACGCACCTATCGCGCCGAGTTGCATTTTTCTTGACGCTAATACGGCGGAATTCGCATACTTTATTTTGTTGCGCGGTTCTTCTTCCGAGGGATTGGAGAGATGGAAACAGCGTAGACTCACTGTGACCTCGAACATCATTACTGGGCACGGAAGGATAGCAAAGACACCACTCCAGACAAGCATAAAGCCACCATACTTCTCTCAATCTCAACCGAATATCGGCACCGAAAAAATGAGGATTGATACAAAAAATACAAACTTTGTTCTTCTCTTTCCAGGGATTATTATCGTCAGTCTTGTCCAGCTCGCTTGCACCTTTACATTAATGACATTATCATAAAATCACATGTTTTATTTTAATTTTATTTTCACTTATTAATTTATTTGTGCGTGTGAGTGCGGGGGGGGGAGCACTTACACCGCTCGTGAACCTGTTTCACATTCATCTTCGACATGAGTACTCCTGCACAGTGAATCTTCCTGAGTATTTCCTGGACCTTATGACCCCATGAACACGCGCAAAACATCGCCCACGCCTCAGACGTTTACATTAAGCCGGGGTCACTCTGCTCATGCATAATACAGAAGGCATTTCTGCAACCACGAGTTACCGGAATATCCGTGGTTCGAATGCCGCGTGCCAAGTTTCTCCTTGAACTCATTGCCACGCGGCATTCGAAGCACGGATCTCGCGGTGACTTGCGTTGGAAATTGTATGCAGACTGTCTTTTGTATGATGTATGTGTAGTCCCGGCCTTGGGGAGTTTTAGTATTGCGTCTAATAAGAAACGCGCAAGCGATGTGCGTCAGCGTTGCGTGCTCCACGCTGAACATGCGCGCCGTTGCCATGCGCTAATCCGACGCCGCAGCTTGGGCTCCGCGCACGCGCAGTATGGAACACGCAAACGCATAGTACTTGCCGTTTGCTCGCATGCGCAGTATTTTAGACTCGCGTGCAATAAATCTCGGCAGGACGGTGTTTTTGTGGGTTTCGTTTCATATCCTCTTTCTTAAACGCCGCCATCGAATGACAAGCGCGCTCTATATCCTCATTTGAACATATATGAGGCTCACTGATTGGCGCTGCAAGATCATCCGCACTGTGCCGAAGAAGTGTGGCAGCAGGATGAACAAAAGGTAGCAAGTAAGCAACCAAGAAGTGGTGGGTGGTGGCGACGATTTCTACTGGATGGTATCCGCTCGACGGGTATCCCTTGGTGAACAATGTGGATGTTCCTCAGTGCACTAGATTTCGGACAGGCATAGGAAAACGGGACAAAACACTGTTCCACAGCCTGACTGAGGGGACAGTTGGAAAAAAGGACCTCGAAAGCGGGACTGTCCCGTCGAAATCTGGATGTCTGATCACTTTAGGCAAGTGAGTCTCTGAGCTCCGTCTCAGTACACGCAAAGGAACAATAAACGCATGGTTCCTGGTGTGTGTAATACAATTTGTTGGCAGCCTTTCTTTCTTTCTTTTTTTTCGCGCTCGTAAGTTGTGTTGTAATTGTACACAAAATAGCATATTGGGGAACGGGTGATACTCCGGAAGATTCCTTGTGGTGTTGCCATGTGTCTGGTTTCTATAGCTAGGTGATGCGAGACGCTCCCCGATTCAGAAAAAGTTTAGCCGAATGCGTCTATTCGTCAATCTTTTTTCGTTTCTTAGCGAACAAAAATGATAAATAGCTATCTGTCGCACTTGTGGGAATTAGCCTATTTCATCTGTGCGTGTCGATGTTCGTTGTTTAGTGTTTTGTGCTTTGTACCACATAGGATCCGCAGAAGTTTTTCCCTCGAATTTTCTTAGAAAAAAGCTCTGCTCAACCAAAACCGGAGAACATGCGCTATTATAATCACACAGAGTTGTATGAAAATTTACAATATATGTTCGATGTAATTGTATGACCAATGGCGTTTAGAATCTTTACTGAACAGTAATTTACCAAAAAAAGGGCACTGAAACTTTATCCTTCTTCTCTGCGGGCGGAGCTTTTTTTGTTTGTGTGTGTTTGTGTGTGCAGGCGGGGTTACTATAATCGGTACTTGCTAAAATAGGCGTGTTCTCTTTTTCCTGATAATCGCTTCTCGCATTTTAGACTACGTGAAGCCCATTTCAGCTCAATATATGGCGAATAAACCATGAAAATTTCCTGCTTAAAGTAGCATTTATTTATTGATTTGTCCTTAAAGGCCCTCTCAAGGGCATTACATAAAGGGAAAAAAGTGGGGGGGGGGGGGAGCTGCACGGTTCAAATTATACAGTTATTAAACTCATCATTCCGGTGAACAAAGAAAGTAGAAAACAACAGTATGCAAAAACACACACCAGCAAAAATATAAAATAACATTAATGTTATTTCATATCTTGCAGTTATACAAGTCCGTATATTGACGTATGTAATTATATACGTCAATATACGGACTTGTAAAACTGCACCCTGTTATCTAAAAATTACGTAGCTAGATTAATTTTAAAAAAAAGTGATGATTCTCGATTGATACGATGGAATCGGGCAGGCTGTTTTGCAGTCAATGGTTGTCTGGGGGAAGAAGGAACAGCTAAATAAGTTTGTAGTACCAGGAAAGCGGGCGATGTTTCTAGAATTGCGTACTCGGGCAGATGATCTGAGGGGAGCAAAAACGCTTTGTGGCGTTAGAGGCCGGTGACTTCCTGACATTTTATTGGCGGCAAAAAGGAAATGTGCTTTGCGGAGCTCTCAGCTTGTAAGAGTGTCCTTGAGATAAAAAATCCACCGTTGGTTTCCATAATTTCGACGGCATAGCTCATTAACTATGGACCTGCACACTGCACCAAAAGCAACGACATTTTGCTTTCTCTTTCGTCGAAGTGGATTATTTTGTTCATTATTTCACCACGAAACGGAAACACACCAGACACAAGTCTGCCGTGCCGGAGCGTGGTTAACAATAAAAATAAATTTAGTTGCGAAGTTGTCATGGTGTTGACAATTTACGGCTGTGCCTCGATCATTGACACAAGCCCAATGACCTTATGATGCGCAAGAGATGATGATATGCTTATAAATGAGAACCGCGCGTTTCAAATAAATTTTTTGATTATGAGGAGGCCTGCACGTGCTGTGTGCACAACAAAGTAAAAAATTAAGAAATAAAAAAAGGTAAGGGATCATGCAGTGCCCGGAGGTGTGGCGTCCCTCTGTATGATCAGCAGACACGGATGCCTAGTCTCCGTTGCCTGTATTCAAAGATAGCTTCCTAAGCCGGCCGTCATGTATCTATCGCCGCGCAGTTTCATCAAGTTGTTTCGAAAATTCTTCAAAGCATACTTTTCTGCTAGGCAAAGGCGCATTGCAGGAAGCTGTACAAAAATAAGAAGCGTGATTTTTGTTTTCTTATTAAGCGAAAGTTGTTGAAGATGATCTGACGTTTAGGATATACTGTATCATCTAATTGTGTTTTTCAAAAGGCGATTTTTAAGATGACTGTCTTTAAGGTATCAAACTTTCTCCTATTTTTTATAGTTAAGGATTAATTTATTTATAACTTTTCATCATCTCAAAACCCTTATTTTTAAGCTTGTCGGTATTAATTTTTAACGGACCTCTTCGCCTTGCTTTTGAGAACTCAGTCTCAGATACATCTCGAAACTTTATACAAAAAATTCCACACATCGTAATAAACTTCGAATTAGTAACTCCGACAGTACGCATCTTTGACTTATATATATATATATATTATAATCTTTATTTTTCGTGGTGCCCTAAAACGGCCGAGCGGCCTTCTCTTAGGTACACCAACTCGTACAATAGAAACTCTTAAACAATAATCCTACTCATTAAAAAAAGTAGATATGCATATACACTGACGCGCTATGAAGTGACCAAAAGTTCGTCCAACTGACAGCGAAATGTAGGCAGGGGTGTGGTGATGTCAACTTGAGGTGGCACAATGCTGTTATATAATGTCTGTAAACGAGAAAGAGGTGACACACGGCATGGTGAGCAAATATCAAAACAGGTGAACTGTCTCGTCGCGCGGAAAGGAACATGGAAATTGATTTTACTAATAAGCCATGAAGAATCAATGGCACCATTAATGATCTTATGCAGGAATACCAAGTCAAGGACTGTTCTTCTGTGTGATAAAAGCTTTAGCGAAAATCTCTTTAGTAAGCATTCATAGTCATAATACACGCGTCGTCCAATCCATCTATCATAAACAATTCGAACAAATCTTTTTTGCACACGTTCTAAGATCAAAGCCTGTGTTACAGATATTGAGTTCCAAATCACAGAAGCAAACTCAAGTATATATATATATATATATATATATATATATATATATATATATATATATATATATAATATATATATATATATATATATATATATATATATATATATATATATATAAAATTCCTTTGTTTTGGGTTTACTATGAATATACACATAGGAAATATTGCGTAGTTGGTTGATGTCAGATGCGGACTTCGCATTTTGCCGCCCTGAGCTGCCTTTCAAGTACTCCCCCCCCCCCTACTTCCGCTCCATGGAGCGGGGGTTGGGGAGGGGGGGGTGGCGGCATAGGGAAGTAGCTTTGTCTGGAGTTGAAATTATCAAAAGCAGCTAGATTTGAGGCTAGAATTCCCAAATTAAATAAATTTAGAGCTAGATTAAAAAAATAAAATAAAGTGCCAATTAATTTTGGGGCGGCCACAAATTGGCCGCCCCCAAAATTCAGCCGCCTAGGCAGCTGCCTACTCTGCTTATTGGTAAGTCCACCCCTGGTTGGTGTTGAGGCTAACCGCGTTTATTTTATTCGATCGAAAGAATGAAGCCTTTGTCGGGGTCAAACTAATCAACGTGGTCAAACTAATAGACTAAAAAAAAAAACTATTTGATTGTTGCTTTCATTTTATATCGACATATATTCCCTGTTTCGTTCAGTGCAGCTTCAGTTGCCGCCGATACTCCACAACCGGTCTGCAGATTGTTTTTTTTATGTTAAGACAAACGTGTAAAAAGAAGGGGGGGGCAGCAGGCATTTAGCAATAGAGTGAAAACGTGAACGGTCAATTTTACATTTATTTTAATTAATGCGAGCATGTGTTTCAGTTACGAAACACGACAAAAGGCTGTCTGATTGTCTGATAGTTCAATAAGTGACGTTTATCAAGTCTCTCACTCAATCGCTGGCCACAGAATAACCGCACAGCCTGGTGGTTAATGGCAACGGCGCAGCTTACTTATCGCATTTTGGTCACGCCGGCTGCAAGTACTTTGGTCACACACCGGCTGTATAGGCACTTTAAGCCCCGCCCAATTCCCACGTTTTTTGATATGGTGTTCAGTGAAATGAGCTTTTACGAGCAAGTGGGCGCGTGGTATCGACGACATGCGAGACCAAAAGCGTCGTTGAGGTCAACTTTCCGCGATTGACCAAACGCTCTTACTATGACGTCCTTCGTGGGGTTCATTCTGCTTTCATATATAAAAATAAGAGCAATGTGACACTGTCAATTTTGGCGATGTTGGTTTAAGAACGCGATGGCTCCATGCTCTCACTGTGTTTTTTACACGCACCATCGAACTTGTCGCTACACCTCGTTTCTGCTAAAGGTCCGTTCCACTCTTGCAACCGAGTTGAACCGAGAGAGACCAGACCGGTTTTTAAGCCTCTTGCGACCTCTTAGGGCCGGATGCGCTACAACGGAGCTGGTCCTAAGAAGTCGCAAGAGGCTTTAAAAACCGGTCTGGTCTCTCTCGGTCGTACTCGGTTGCAAGAGTGTGAACGAGCCTTTACTGTCCAGACGCAGACGACTCTACGCGGTAATGGGACCAGTCAAGCAGCGTCAAGAGGGCAAGTCACTAGGCCTTTTTCGTTTATGATTGGTTCGGAGATGATCGAACACGTACAGAAACACGACGAACACCATGATGGTGGTGCGCTTTTGACACTGTCTGTTCGGTCCCTTAGCGTCGGCTAGTTCCCAAGTTACAATAAGAGCCAAGGTCACAACTTCCGAGGGACGTCGCGGTGAGGCAAATCCTGGTCGTGACTTCATGGATGAGAACCATATAAGAAGACGCTACCGCAACATCTCAACGCCAATAAAAGATCACGTGGTTGTAGCTCCAGAATTCCCGATGATCCCCCGTGGCACCACGACATACTTTCCCTTTCTGTACGTACTACGCGCTGGAACGACAGATGGACGCCGCTCGGGCTGGGCATGCACCCTCCACCCATCCTATTCCCCTGAACATCCCCGTTGCCGAAACGTTGACTGAACGTCTCCATTTGCGAAGAACATCCAAGGGAGTTTTGGTACATCGCACGATTTGATTCCACGGTTTGGACCTGTTTAGGAGAACTACTGTATATGGCCAAATACAGCTTTACTGTACATGCTGGCTCTAGTGGCGAGCCATTTAGATTGTCAATCGTGAAGGTTTCCCCGCAAAAAGAATGCCGCTATGAATTCAAAAAAAAGGAACAGAAAAGAAGGTATTTTGTTTTGCGACCAGTCGTTGGTACACGCTGCAGCTGCCGCTACTGTGTTGTTGTTTCTTCCAGCTCGTCGGAACTGCGTGTGTTTCTATACAAAACGCGGAGCTGCCGACGCAACAGATGTTTTCACCGTATATATGACGGAACGCCGATAGATTTATGGTTATTTTGTCTCGGCTTCCACGCGTGGATCCAGGGTAGAAGATCCAGTTAACTACAGAAAAAAAAAGAAGAAGAAAGCCAGCGCGCTCCAATGTCAGTTTCTTTTTTGTTTGTTTATGACTTCGACGAGATAGGGCAACACCACCTAGAATAATCAGAGGCAAAACCTCCTCCACCCCCACGTAACGCCATCCCACTCGGGTGGCGCCAACTCAGCGATATGGTCCGAAACGTCCTTCGACGCGCTCGAGGCTGATTGTGCTCAAGGCCCAGCTGAACTCTTCCACAGCACTCCTGCCCCATATGTGTCTATGCTGGATCTCGTGTGATGATGTCGAAATGCTGGTGCAGGGGCTTCGATTATTCTGGGTAGTGCTGGTTAGGGTCTCTCGCTGTGTGCTGTAAAAGAACTCATATGGGGACAATCTACCTTTATCAAATAGCTTTTTCTTTTCTTCCGGAATTCGGGGACGTATGTGACCATATCCCGCTGGGTACGAGACACGTCCACAAAGCGTTCCATACAGGCGCGGAAGAATGCGTCGGTTACCAACTGCAGATATTCTGACGGCATAGGCTGGGGCGCAGACACCTCCTGAGGTCAGATGAACTTTGATCCGACTTCTGAGAGCGAATAAAACGACAGACTTGACACATGCAAGCAACACACACTACACGTTGAGTCCGGAGTTAGAGCTTCCTCGTGTGACACATGTGCCTTCAATTTAGTTTCAGCCCATAAAATATATTTTTATTGAGTTCCGGGAGTTCGGTGACGTCTTCCATCACTGGGGTTACCCACGTGAGCCAGTCAGTGCGTCACAGCCAACGTTACTAGATTAACTCAGTTGCTGAACTGCCCATCGACGCTGCTTGCACCAACAGTATTGTGTCAAGCACATGCTTGCCAAAATGCTTGGCACTTTGGAATCGGATATTCGAAAAATCGTCCATGGCGCAATCATAGCGCAATGGCAGCGTAATCTGTATTGTTTCGTCCAAACAAGTTTCGTGGAAACAGGTTTCGTGGATTACTTTTTATGGACAAATTTTATGAGCACACGTTTCAATGACACTCTGGCGTTGCGTGGAAACTGGTTTCGTGGTCACATGCTCCTGCGACGTTTCGTCGACGACAAATTTTTATTTATTTCCTAAGTGCGTAATTAAGTCTGGATGCCACCAATGGCTAGCGCATGATTCACTAAGGTGTGTTTACCTAACCCCCAAGATCCCCCGCCTCTCTCTCCCTCTGTAAAGGAGAGCCGCAAAAAGTTTTTGCGAAAACAGCAGGGTTGAGTTTGACGGAACGTCGCAAGGTTTGTCGTTGAAACGAACGTAGGAAGCCTTTCGATTGAACAAACTGTCAATGAAATGTTATACGTCGACGAAACGATCTGTTCATGAAACGTGGTTCGTAGAACTGATTGACAATGATGGCAGCTCACGTGCACCTACACGCAATGGTGGCCCAGTTTATGTTTTCACAGTTGGCCTCAACGTTACTTAAGCCAAGGTCACGGTGGCCAAGGTCCAAGTAATGTTGGCTGGACTATGTAGCTGAAGTAGCACAATCAATGTATGGGTCTAAGCCATACCTCTTTTCCGGTTATTCCGAGGCAGTTCTCTGAAGTAACTTGCGCAATTTCGAAGAACAACCTTCGTAACTTGTTGTTTACAAAAAATGTACTTCCAATAATTTATAAAGAAAAATATGTATATAATAAAAACACGCGAGCAAAATAAGCGAAACATAACACATGAATGTCTTACTTGAAGTCGAACTTCATAAACAAGAACTTACGTTAACTGTTTATTTTTTTAATTGTACAGTAGATCATTAACAAATGCTGCGGAGAGCATAAAAAGAAAACAAAACACGACGAAGCGTCACTCTCGCATTGTGTTTTGTTTTTACGTTGCTGAATTCAAGGTTATGTTTTACGTCTAAAAATGCAGCCGGCTCGTTTGTTATGAACGTTATGGAGTTCCGGGTAAACGATTCATATACGTACGTCTAACTAACGTCGTCATAGCGAAACTGAGGTCTCATAACGTGACGTGCCATAGTTCCAAAACAAGTTAGCTGGTCTGCGAGGAGCAGTTTAGTTCGCGATTTATTGTCATTACTTTATGACTTAGCAAATAAACTGTTATACGATGGTGTGAAGATGTAAGTAAAACCTAAACAAATGGCGAAGTCCTGAGGATTCGCCAGTGATGTTTGCATGCTCACTGAGTGCTGCTAAAATAAAAAGCTAGAATTCATGTTTCGGTACTGCATGTCCAGTATACTCATTTCATTTAAAAGGTACGTAAATAGTATTTATTCTCGCGCGGTGGGTCCCATATATTTATATAAAATTAAAATGTTTGCAGCCTAAATATAAAATTGTTTGTGTTTAAGCTTTAGCAGAAGCTGCATTACGGTGCAGCATCACACTCTATGGTCATTATTCAGAATACAGAACAAGAGCCATCGGTAAAGTACTCAAAGACATGGTAAACAACATATCATGTGGAACTTCTTATCAAGTATTGGAAACTGAAGAAAACGCTAATGAGTTGGTCATTTTATTTTTCAAACACATTTTTTTAGATACGTAGTAATCACGAACAATTATTTCAGTAATTCCTGCAAAAATGCGGTTATTAAAAGTAGAAATTTGAGACGTACTTAAAGGTTGGTTATTCCGAAAATATACACATTCTATGGTAAGAAACATAGAGATAATGATATGCCTTCCTTATTTAACGAACTTCCAGAATTCCTTATGAATGTAACATCCAACGCAATACTTAAAAGAAAACTAAAAGAATGATGTAAGGCATCTTAGTTTGACTATCGTAGCCTGACCACTGTAGTTCTTTTTTTTTTAATAAATTGTTTATGGTCATGCTTTGAGGTGTTTTTGTTTTGCGTGATGGACTGTACCTATTGTTCTTTTTTATTTTTCTTGGCTTCTTTGTTAATCTGTGAGTGTTCGTTGATCGTTGCAAAGTGTTACTTCGCTGGTGTTGCGAAGTGTTTTTTGGTTCGTATACTATACGGTGCTAGTCTTTGTGTAATTCTAACATGTATTCCATTTGGTCTCCTCGCTCCAGATACAGGCAGAATGCTGCTTTCGTGGGCAAGTCATTTCTAAGGCAAAAGCCTTACTTGTCCCATTACGCGAAAAGCCGTCGGCGTTGTCCCCGAAAGGTGGTCATAAAACTACGTCACCGAGCACGCGCCTCAGAAATAAAACACAAAGAAAAGCACAGCCACGCAGATACCTCGTCACGGTAGCCGGCGGGGCGCTCAAGGTCAAAGCGGACGCGCCTCAGCAATAAAACACAAAGAAAAGCGCAGCAACGCAGATGCTTTGTCACGAAAGCCGTCGTGAAGCCGGCGAGGTTCGCCGCGCCTGCGCAGTGGGCGAGCGTGATGTCACCGCCGGTGCGCCGTGTGCGAAAGGAAGACGTGGCGCGCTGCTTGTAAGAATGTGCTGCGTGTAGGAATGCTTTCGAATTCATACACGTACGCAGTCTTAAGTGTCTTCGGTGAGTTTTTATTTTTGTATGACACGTTTTGAAATAAAGATTATTATTGTATATTATTAAAAGACAGTTCTTTTTTTCTCTCTTTTTTCAGTTGTAGATTTTTTTCTTTTTTTTTTACTTAGGAATACCTTTATTTTGTCTGTATACTTTGAGCTCGGAAATACTGAACGGGTGTCACTTGGCCTTTACTTTCTCTTAGAACAGACCCTTATCAAAACCCCGTCAAGCAACATTGGCGTTCGCCATTGCTTGGGCACGAAGTGTGGGAGTGGATTTGAATCCTCGCCGAGCGCTCACGCAGCGCTCTTTCTGGATACGAGATGAGTTATATCGAATAGCATAGGTACGGATTGCGAGCACAGAACTCATGGGACACGCAAAAGTAATGGAAGCCAGGTCTTTCTGTCCTGGCTCGCATTTTACCCTCATCGCGCGAATGCGTTAACTGTCCCATGGAGCGAACCGGCGTTATCAACTTTTGAAGCCGCGCAAAACGGCACCTAAATTCCCCTGTCCCATGGAGCGAAGCATGTAAGTCTGTAGCAGCCACCCCATTGGCTGGCGCGCGGCGTATAGTTCCAAGGAACGCCATCCCACAGAGAAGCCCTCTCCACGGCGCAGCGTCCCGGCCGCAGGTAAGAGGGATCGGCCAGGCGCATAGCCAGCAGAGCCCCTATCGGGCATACTGCGGAGAGATTGTACGGCCGAGCTCAGCGCGGCGCGGAGCTTGTAGGAAAACGGTATACGTACACGAATGCTTTGGCATTCGTGTACTTACGTAATGGAAAGGCAAACAGTGTAAAGGCTGGAGCGCGCGAGCGTCTCGAGAAACGGATTGAGCCCTGCTTAGCTCGTGCGCTGGCTTTGCCAGTGTTTTACTTTATTTCCAGTCTCAGCTGAGACGCTGTTTCTAGCAAGTTGGCCCTAATCTGGAGCGCACGTTCGTTCATTCTGCCGTTGAATATGGCCGTGACGAAAACCTCACATGCGCCAAGTTTTCAGTCGCCGAGAATTATACCTTTTCACTCTAGCGACGCTAAAACGGCTTAAATTAGTCGTGTCCAATATTTTGAGCTCACGACCAATGCTTGAAGCTGTTTCGACGCCTGTGGTTGGTCAGGGGCGGATCCAGAACTCCGTTTTGCGCGGGGGAGGGGGGGACGGAAAAATTTGTAAGCATACTATTCTTCCATTTTTTCCTGTGCACCGGGGGGTCAACGCATGTCAAATAGCCCTCCGAGAAGGGGGAGGGGGGTGTCGACCTTGTTTGGGGGGAGGGGGCGGCCTGCCTCCGTCGCCCCCCCCCCCCCCCCTTGGATCCGCCACTGGGTTGGCCCCGAGATGCTCGCCTATTCAAACCCATGTATGGCCAAACTTTCCCAATAAATGGCTCTAACAAGCTCAATAAAGCGGTCCCTATAGCTCGATCTCCTGCTCAATATAGAATAAATATCGCTGATGTCACTAATTTGTGGCTCGGAGATACATTCGCAGAACTTGGAGACGTTATGCTTTATGTGAAATATTGACAGGAGTAAAGCAACATACTGGTGGCCTTCATAGCGGTGGAGGCGCTCACCAGCGACCGAGCATCTATTAGTTGTCGAGTATAAGAGGCGGCGGAGCAATGAACAGGCCTCGTACGATTCCGGTCCCGCGCGCATCTGTGTTTCTGTTTATTTTTTTCCGTGCATGCGCAACTGTATGTGGTGCGTCCTGTATGTAAGTAAGCCTGTTGTTCGTAAAATATTACTATGAGATGCTGCTATACGATCGCCAGAACCCTGTTCTAATGTGTTCGCCACCACCGAAAAGCTGCGATGACACTGCCATTACATGGCGCAAAATATGGTCTGCTGACACTGTCTGAGGTGTAAAATTTCTCCCCTTCGTGACAGTCTTGTCACATTGATCATAAAAAAAGCTCGAGGTGCACCTAATCACTTCTTGTGAGTTGTGAATTCGAAAGCATGCAAGCCGTTCGTCCGCTCTCTTTTTCGTCTGCTGCATACTTTCGTCGCCGGTCAGCGCGCGTGCTCCCCTAAGCACGCTGACTTTGGACGCTCCGTGTTAACGGCGCGCTGATGGACACGCCGCGCCATGGGGTGAGCGGTCGTGGAAACTGACGAGCGCAGCGGCCAATGGGAGCCCTGTTGCCGCGCGCCAGCCAATGGAACCGAAAGCGAAATCCATCAGCTTTTCTTCGCTCCTATTGGGATCGCGGAAACTAGGTGCCGTTTTCGTGCTTCAAACTGATGACGTCAGCTCGCTCCATGAGACAGTTAATGCTTTCGCATTAAAAAAGAAACTGTCTGCAGAGATGTTTGAAGCCTAAATAAATATACGTACGGAGCAAAACATGACTCGAACAGGCTCGAGAGGGTTTTGTCCGCGCATAATGACGTCATCATGTCTGCGGCGAACACCGTGTCTTTTTGCATGACGTTCGAACGGTGTGAATGCTGCTTAAGAGCGTTGCTGTAACACCCTAAGGGTGTTTTAGGGCTAACACCCTTAAGTCACACTCGTGCGGGAATGCGAACGCATTGCTACACGCAACGCATTCCTACAAGCAGATCGTCACGTCTTCCTATCACACATGGCGCTCCGGCGATGACATCACGCTCCCCCACTGCGCAGGCGCGGCGGACCCCGCCGGCTTCGCAACGGCTTCCGTGACGAAGCATTGCGTTGCTGTGCTTTTCTTTGTGTTTTATTTTTGAAACCTGCCGGCTTCCGTGACGAGGCATCTGCGTTGCTTGGCTTTTCTTTGTATTTTTATTGGGAATGGGAATTTAGGTGCCGTTTTTTTGCTACAGACGGTTACAGACAACGCCTGTTTCGCTCCAGGGGACAGTTAATGCTTTCGCATTAAAAAGTCACGATGTTTCTGTGCAGACCCCGCCTCAAGCATATTCGAATCACGTTTACTTCGTGCATAGTATATGTTCGGACATGTCGGCAGACAGTCTTTTGTGTTATGTATTAAGCGGTGTGATTT
>JAZHYW010042884.1:0-19659 GCA_037355805.1 Ixodes ricinus
TTTCAACAAGGAAATAAGCTACGCACAGTTGTGGTTTCGGTTTTGTTAGGATACTTAGGGCGTCTAAAATAAGTTGTCATCACAAAAAAAAAAAAAACTATCTTAGAATCGACTTTAGTGTCCCTTTAACACTCCCTTCTCGCCTCAAACAGCAAATAATTTCCATGTGAATTATCAAACACCTTTCCCTTTCTTATGCCCTGTTTTTGTGACTATTCTTTCCTCCCACAATTTTCTTTCTGCCTCTTTCACTTCTTTTTTTCATTGAACTAGTCTGCTCTGACCCATCACTAGTGTGCAGGTATTTAAATGTCAACTTTCGGGTTCTGTTTGTTCATTTTGAGTTTGAACTTTTCATCGCGCCTAAACTTTCCGACACAGAGTTAAAACGATTCGGTTGCTACCGCCTCCTCGTGGCCGTCGAGCGAACGGCGCTGTTTTCGGTTTCGGTTTTCGGCGGAAGATGGCAGCGGGTGTCTTTCTTCTGCCACCGCTTCCCCCGGGTGACGCATCCGAGCCTCCCTGCGCGCCAGCAAATCGCAGGAAGGGAACGGCCAGCCCGCAGGGTCACATGACCCCCTCGCCAGAAAGATCATTCAGCGGTGTGCAGAAGCTTTTTTGGGAGAGGGGCGACGTTGGTGTGCACTGGTTGAATCTATTTTTAGTGTGATCAATACTGGACAAAAATTGGGAATATCTGCACAGGAAAAAGAAAGAAAAAAACAGATACAAGTCTGGGTAAGTGAAACCATTTCTTACCTCGTTTCTAGCGCAAGACCGAAAGCCGACACCTCCGTCCGTCTACCACACCGTCAGAAACTCGGGGTCCCATGTACCGCACAAGAACAATCGTCGCGATGCGGCACTCCTTGGAGGAGAAAAAAAAAAAAACATTTCGTATATTTGTTTTTCCAACTACTTATCATAACTTCCGGAGGTGCAACAAGAGCCTCATTGTTTTTGCGGTAAAGCGCTACTCGACTGTCTCACGCAGCGACTCAGGCGTCTCGGTAACCTTCGCGAATGTACCGGTGCGCTCGGCATCGACGGCGCGCCGCGCGGAGCGCCTGGGCCGTCTGAGCCACGGGTAGGTCACCATCTCAGTCCCGGGGTTGCAGTGTGCCACGCCACAAATCTCCCATCGATGCGTCGAGGCCTCACTCGTTCAGCTACCGCGGTTCGGAGTTGTAACCTCGCGAGTTCTCCCTCTCACAATGTTCCAGCACGCCGGCGTATATTCAACCTCGAATCTGCAAAAGGAAAGCATATTTGTGTCTTTTCTTTATTTTTTATGCGTTGCAACTTGTTGCAACCTTCAACCTTCCAGTGCTTTGGCACGCGGAGAGATGGAATTTGCTTGATAACAAGAATCGAATGCATAAGATATTGAAGCGTCTCGTAGAAAAGCCGCGCATTCGGGTGTCAGTGTGGTTGTCCGTGAACGACCTCTTGGTTTTTATTCTTTCTATCTTAATCAAATATGTCCAGCCATCTTACGCGTTCCAAGAACATCGTTAAGCGCACGCACACGTTACGTTTTTTTGTGTGTGTGTTTCTGTGTTTTTTGCGGGTGCGTCTGGATGTTGGCTTCTTTTTATTTCTCTGTTTATTCTTTTTTAACTGAGTGACGTGAGGTCCTGCTGCCTGCGCTCTCGCTGTATTTGGAACCGTCCGCGCCGCTGTTTTTACCGGAAGAATGTGGCGTCCCACGAAACAGGCAAAGCGTCGCTAATGACCCGACTATTCGCCCTGCACCGCTGCGCAGAGAGGAAGGCTGGCGACGCCGCCGATCGAGTACATCCTAGCAGCAACTTCGTTTCTCTCTCTCTCCTTCCCTCTCGTAGGTTTCCACAAAATTTCACTCGACTACCCCGCGTTTTTGTTCTTCTATCGTTTCAAAACGTTCGTCTCGAGCGTGTTAAATCGAAGTAAAAAAAAAAAAAAAACTAAACGCACACACAATAGGAAAAAACTAAAAAACAAAAGGGCGAGGAGGAAAGGGAAGAGAGCACACCACTGAGAAGGTCGTTGCTTAAAATGTTTATGGACCTTTTTTTGACGAAGCATATCTTTGCTCTTAGGAAATATGTCGCTGTCTCTTGGCTAGCCGGTTGTCCTTCATGCTCGTAGAAGCAAATCCGTCTCCGTGCTTTTTGCGTTCAACCAGCAGCCGCTCAGCGCTTTGCAGGTGCAGTGCAAGCGCGCTATGTATATCCTAGCGCAGTTTCGCTGCCGTCTCCGAAGACCGTGACCACACCCGCACACGTCTCTTCCCTTTCGACTACACCTGGCTTCCATTGACGTCTGCGAATCCCATTTTTAGACTTCTTTACGCCTTCAAAGAAAATGTTTTTCTCGGCCTTCTAGACGCGCCTGCGAGATTTACTGATTTCGCAGAGCAAACGCACCTATCGCGCCGAGTTGCATTTTTCTTGACGCTAATACGGCGGAATTCGCATACTTTATTTTGTTGCGCGGTTCTTCTTCCGAGGGATTGGAGAGATGGAAACAGCGTAGACTCACTGTGACCTCGAACATCATTACTGGGCACGGAAGGATAGCAAAGACACCACTCCAGACAAGCATAAAGCCACCATACTTCTCTCAATCTCAACCGAATATCGGCACCGAAAAAATGAGGATTGATACAAAAAATACAAACTTTGTTCTTCTCTTTCCAGGGATTATTATCGTCAGTCTTGTCCAGCTCGCTTGCACCTTTACATTAATGACATTATCATAAAATCACATGTTTTATTTTAATTTTATTTTCACTTATTAATTTATTTGTGCGTGTGAGTGCGGGGGGGGGAGCACTTACACCGCTCGTGAACCTGTTTCACATTCATCTTCGACATGAGTACTCCTGCACAGTGAATCTTCCTGAGTATTTCCTGGACCTTATGACCCCATGAACACGCGCAAAACATCGCCCACGCCTCAGACGTTTACATTAAGCCGGGGTCACTCTGCTCATGCATAATACAGAAGGCATTTCTGCAACCACGAGTTACCGGAATATCCGTGGTTCGAATGCCGCGTGCCAAGTTTCTCCTTGAACTCATTGCCACGCGGCATTCGAAGCACGGATCTCGCGGTGACTTGCGTTGGAAATTGTATGCAGACTGTCTTTTGTATGATGTATGTGTAGTCCCGGCCTTGGGGAGTTTTAGTATTGCGTCTAATAAGAAACGCGCAAGCGATGTGCGTCAGCGTTGCGTGCTCCACGCTGAACATGCGCGCCGTTGCCATGCGCTAATCCGACGCCGCAGCTTGGGCTCCGCGCACGCGCAGTATGGAACACGCAAACGCATAGTACTTCGCGTTTGCTCGCATGCGCAGTATTTTAGACTCGCGTGCAATAAATCTCGGCAGGACGGTGTTTTTGTGGGTTTCGTTTCATATCCTCTTTCTTAAACGCCGCCATCGAATGACAAGCGCGCTCTATATCCTCATTTGAACATATATGAGGCTCACTGATTGGCGCTGCAAGATCATCCGCACTGTGCCGAAGAAGTGTGGCAGCAGGATGAACAAAAGGTAGCAAGTAAGCAACCAAGAAGTGGTGGGTGGTGGCGACGATTTCTACTGGATGGTATCCGCTCGACGGGTATCCCTTGGTGAACAATGTGGATGTTCCCCAGTGCACTAGATTTCGGACAGGCATAGGAAAACGGGACAAAACACTGTTCCACAGCCTGACTGAGGGGACAGTTGGAAAAAAGGACCTCGAAAGGGGACTGTCCCGTCGAAATCTGGATGTCTGATCACTTTAGGCAAGTGAGTCTCTGAGCTCCGTCTCAGTACACGCAAAGGAACAATAAACGCATGGTTCCTGGTGTGTGAATACAATTTGTTGGCAGCCTTTCTTTCTTTCTTTTTTTTCGCGCTCGTAAGTTGTGTTGTAATTGTACACAAAATAGCATATTGGGGAACGGGTGATACTCCGGAAGATTCCTTGTGGTGTTGCCATATGTCTGGTTTCTATAGCTAGGTGATGCGAGACGCTCCCCGATTCAGAAAAAGTTTAGCCGAATGCGTCTATTCGTCAATCTTTTTTCGTTTCTTAGCGAACAAAAATGATAAATAGCTATCTGTCGCACTTGTGGGAATTAGCCTATTTCATCTGTGCGTGTCGATGTTCGTTGTTTAGTGTTTTGTGCTTTGTACCACATAGGATCCGCAGAAGTTTTTCCCTCGAATTTTCTTAGAAAAAAGCTCTGCTCAACCAAAACCGGAGAACATGCGCTATTATAATCACACAGAGTTGTATGAAAATTTACAATATATGTTCGATGTAATTGTATGACCAATGGCGTTTAGAATCTTTTACTGAACAGTAATTTACCAAAAAAAGGGCACTGAAACTTTATCCTTCTTCTCTGCGGGCGGAGCTTTTTTTTGTTTGTGTGTGTTTGTGTGTGCAGGCGGGGTTACTATAATCGGTACTTGCTAAAATAGGCGTGTTCTCTTTTTCCTGATAATCGCTTCTCGCATTTTAGACTACGTGAAGCCCATTTCAGCTCAATATATGGCGAATAAACCATGAAAATTTCCTGCTTAAAGTAGCATTTATTTATTGATTTGTCCTTAAAGGCCCTCTCAAGGGCATTACATAAAGGGAAAAAAGTGGGGGGGGGGGGGAGCTGCACGGTTCAAATTATACAGTTATTAAACTCATCATTCCGGTGAACAAAGAAAGTAGAAAACAACAGTATGCAAAAACACACACCAGCAAAAATATAAAATAACATTAATGTTATTTCATATCTTGCAGTTATACAAGTCCGTATATTGACGTATGTAATTATATACGTCAATATACGGACTTGTAAAACTGCACCCTGTTATCTAAAAATTACGTAGCTAGATTAATTTTAAAAAAAAGTGATGATTCTCGATTGATACGATGGAATCGGGCAGGCTGTTTTGCAGTCAATGGTTGTCTGGGGGAAGAAGGAACAGCTAAATAAGTTTGTAGTACCAGGAAAGCGGGCGATGTTTCTAGAATTGCGTACTCGGGCAGATGATCTGAGGGGAGCAAAAACGCTTTGTGGCGTTAGAGGCCGGTGACTTCCTGACATTTTATTGGCGGCAAAAAGGAAATGTGCTTTGCGGAGCTCTCAGCTTGTAAGAGTGTCCTTGAGATAAAAAATCCACCGTTGGTTTCCATAATTTCGACGGCATAGCTCATTAACTATGGACCTGCACACTGCACCAAAAGCAACGACATTTTGCTTTCTCTTTCGTCGAAGTGGATTATTTTGTTCATTATTTCACCACGAAACGGAAACACACCAGACACAAGTCTGCCGTGCCGGAGCGTGGTTAACAATAAAAATAAATTTAGTTGCGAAGTTGTCATGGTGTTGACAATTTACGGCTGTGCCTCGATCATTGACACAAGCCCAATGACCTTATGATGCGCAAGAGATGATGATATGCTTATAAATGAGAACCGCGCGTTTCAAATAAATTTTTTGATTATGAGGAGGCCTGCACGTGCTGTGTGCACAACAAAGTAAAAAATTAAGAAATAAAAAAAGGTAAGGGATCATGCAGTGCCCGGAGGTGTGGCGTCCCTCTGTATGATCAGCAGACACGGATGCCTAGTCTCCGTTGCCTGTATTCAAAGATAGCTTCCTAAGCCGGCCGTCATGTATCTATCGCCGCGCAGTTTCATCAAGTTGTTTCGAAAATTCTTCAAAGCATACTTTTCTGCTAGGCAAAGGCGCATTGCAGGAAGCTGTACAAAAATAAGAAGCGTGATTTTTGTTTTCTTATTAAGCGAAAGTTGTTGAAGATGATCTGACGTTTAGGATATACTGTATCATCTAATTGTGTTTTTCAAAAGGCGATTTTTAAGATGACTGTCTTTAAGGTATCAAACTTTCTCCTATTTTTTATAGTTAAGGATTAATTTATTTATAACTTTTCATCATCTCAAAACCCTTATTTTTAAGCTTGTCGGTATTAATTTTTAACGGACCTCTTCGCCTTGCTTTTGAGAACTCAGTCTCAGATACATCTCGAAACTTTATACAAAAAATTCCACACATCGTAATAAACTTCGAATTAGTAACTCCGACAGTACGCATCTTTGACTTATATATATATATATATATATATCTATATATTATATTCTAGGTGCCCTAAAACGGCCGTAGCGGCCTTTCTCTTAGGTACACCAACTCGTACAATAGAAACTCTTAAACAATAATCCTACTCATTAAAAAAAGTAGATATGCATATACACTGACGCGCTATGAAGTGACCAAAAGTTCGTCCAACTGACAGCGAAATGTAGGCAGGGGTGTGGTGATGTCAACTTGAGGTGGCACAATGCTGTTATATAATGTCTGTAAACGAGAAAGAGGTGACACACGGCATGGTGAGCAAATATCAAAACAGGTGAACTGTCTCGTCGCGCGGAAAGGAACATGGAAATTGATTTTACTAATAAGCCATGAAGAATCAATGGCACCATTAATGATCTTATGCAGGAATACCAAGTCAAGGACTGTTCTTCTGTGTGATAAAAGCTTTAGCGAAAATCTCTTTAGTAAGCATTCATAGTCATAATACACGCGTCGTCCAATCCATCTATCATAAACAATTCGAACAAATCTTTTTTGCACACGTTCTAAGATCAAAGCCTGTGTTACAGATATTGAGTTCCAAATCACAGAAGCAAACTCAAGTATATATATATATATATATATATATATATATATATATATATATATATATATATATATATATATATATATATATATATATATATATATATATATATATATATATATATATATAATTCCTTTGTTTTGGGTTTACTATGAATATACACATAGGAAATATTGCGTAGTTGGTTGATGTCAGATGCGGACTTCGCATTTTGCCGCCCTGAGCTGCCTTTCAAAGTACCCCCCCCCCCCTACTTCCGCTCCATGGAGCGGGGGTTGGGGAGGGGGGGGTGGCGGCATAGGGAAGTAGCTTTGTCTGGAGTTGAAATTATCAAAAGCAGCTAGATTTGAGGCTAGAATTCCCAAATTAAATAAATTTAGAGCTAGATTAAAAAAATAAAATAAAGTGCCAATTAATTTTGGGGCGGCCACAAATTGGCCGCCCCCAAAATTCAGCCGCCTAGGCAGCTGCCTACTCTGCTTATTGGTAAGTCCACCCCTGGTTGGTGTTGAGGCTAACCGCGTTTATTTTATTCGATCGAAAGAATGAAGCCTTTGTCGGGGTCAAACTAATCAACGTGGTCAAACTAATAGACTAAAAAAAAAAACTATTTGATTGTTGCTTTCATTTTATATCGACATATATTCCCTGTTTCGTTCAGTGCAGCTTCAGTTGCCGCCGATACTCCACAACCGGTCTGCAGATTGTCTTTTTTATGTTAAGACAAACGTGTAAAAAGAAGGGGGGGGCAGCAGGCATTTAGCAATAGAGTGAAAACGTGAACGGTCAATTTTACATTTATTTTAATTAATGCGAGCATGTGTTTCAGTTACGAAACACGACAAAAGGCTGTCTGATTGTCTGATAGTTCAATAAGTGACGTTTATCAAGTCTCTCACTCAATCGCTGGCCACAGAATAACCGCACAGCCTGGTGGTTAATGGCAACGGCGCAGCTGCACTTATCGCATTTTGGTCACGCCGGCTGCAAGTACTTTGGTCACACACCGGCTGTATAGGCACTTTAAGCCCCGCCCAATTCCCACGTTTTTTGATATGGTGTTCAGTGAAATGAGCTTTTACGAGCAAGTGGGCGCGTGGTATCGACGACATGCGAGACCAAAAGCGTCGTTGAGGTCAACTTTCCGCGATTGACCAAACGCTCTTACTATGACGTCCTTCGTGGGGTTCATTCTGCTTTCATATATAAAAATAAGAGCAATGTGACACTGTCAATTTTGGCGATGTTGGTTTAAGAACGCGATGGCTCCATGCTCTCACTGTGTTTTTTACACGCACCATCGAACTTGTCGCTACACCTCGTTTCTGCTAAAGGTCCGTTCCACTCTTGCAACCGAGTTGAACCGAGAGAGACCAGACCGGTTTTTAAGCCTCTTGCGACCTCTTAGGGCCGGATGCGCTACAACGGAGCTGGTCCTAAGAAGTCGCAAGAGGCTTTAAAAACCGGTCTGGTCTCTCTCGGTCGTACTCGGTTGCAAGAGTGTGAACGAGCCTTTACTGTCCAGACGCAGACGACTCTACGCGGTAATGGGACCAGTCAAGCAGCGTCAAGAGGGCAAGTCACTAGGCCTTTTTCGTTTATGATTGGTTCGGAGATGATCGAACACGTACAGAAACACGACGAACACCATGATGGTGGTGCGCTTTTGACACTGTCTGTTCGGTCCCTTAGCGTCGGCTAGTTCCCAAGTTACAATAAGAGCCAAGGTCACAACTTCCGAGGGACGTCGCGGTGAGGCAAATCCTGGTCGTGACTTCATGGATGAGAACCATATAAGAAGACGCTACCGCAACATCTCAACGCCAATAAAAGATCACGTGGTTGTAGCTCCAGAATTCCCGATGATCCCCCGTGGCACCACGACATACTTTCCCTTTCTGTACGTACTACGCGCTGGAACGACAGATGGACGCCGCTCGGGCTGGGCATGCACCCTCCACCCATCCTATTCCCCTGAACATCCCCGTTGCCGAAACGTTGACTGAACGTCTCCATTTGCGAAGAACATCCAAGGGAGTTTTGGTACATCGCACGATTTGATTCCACGGTTTGGACCTGTTTAGGAGAACTACTGTATATGGCCAAATACAGCTTTACTGTACATGCTGGCTCTAGTGGCGAGCCATTTAGATTGTCAATCGTGAAGGTTTCCCCGCAAAAAGAATGCCGCTATGAATTCAAAAAAAAGGAACAGAAAAGAAGGTATTTTGTTTTGCGACCAGTCGTTGGTACACGCTGCAGCTGCCGCTACTGTGTTGTTGTTTCTTCCAGCTCGTCGGAACTGCGTGTGTTTCTATACAAAACGCGGAGCTGCCGACGCAACAGATGTTTTCACCGTATATATGACGGAACGCCGATAGATTTATGGTTATTTTGTCTCGGCTTCCACGCGTGGATCCAGGGTAGAAGATCCAGTTAACTACAGAAAAAAAAAGAAGAAGAAAGCCAGCGCGCTCCAATGTCAGTTTCTTTTTTGTTTGTTTATGACTTCGACGAGATAGGGCAACACCACCTAGAATAATCAGAGGCAAAACCTCCTCCACCCCCACGTAACGCCATCCCACTCGGGTGGCGCCAACTCAGCGATATGGTCCGAAACGTCCTTCGACGCGCTCGAGGCTGATTGTGCTCAAGGCCCAGCTGAACTCTTCCACAGCACTCCTGCCCCATATGTGTCTATGCTGGATCTCGTGTGATGATGTCGAAATGCTGGTGCAGGGGCTTCGATTATTCTGGGTAGTGCTGGTTAGGGTCTCTCGCTGTGTGCTGTAAAAGAACTCATATGGGGACAATCTACCTTTATCAAATAGCTTTTTCTTTTCTTCCGGAATTCGGGGACGTATGTGACCATATCCCGCTGGGTACGAGACACGTCCACAAAGCGTTCCATACAGGCGCGGAAGAATGCGTCGGTTACCAACTGCAGATATTCTGACGGCATAGGCTGGGGCGCAGACACCTCCTGAGGTCAGATGAACTTTGATCCGACTTCTGAGAGCGAATAAAACGACAGACTTGACACATGCAAGCAACACACACTACACGTTGAGTCCGGAGTTAGAGCTTCCTCGTGTGACACATGTGCCTTCAATTTAGTTTCAGCCCATAAAATATATTTTTATTGAGTTCCGGGAGTTCGGTGACGTCTTCCATCACTGGGGTTACCCACGTGAGCCAGTCAGTGCGTCACAGCCAACGTTACTAGATTAACTCAGTTGCTGAACTGCCCATCGACGCTGCTTGCACCAACAGTATTGTGTCAAGCACATGCTTGCCAAAATGCTTGGCACTTTGGAATCGGATATTCGAAAAATCGTCCATGGCGCAATCATAGCGCAATGGCAGCGTAATCTGTATTGTTTCGTCCAAACAAGTTTCGTGGAAACAGGTTTCGTGGATTACTTTTTATGGACAAATTTTATGAGCACACGTTTCAATGACACTCTGGCGTTGCGTGGAAACTGGTTTCGTGGTCACATGCTCCTGCGACGTTTCGTCGACGACAAATTTTTATTTATTTCCTAAGTGCGTAATTAAGTCTGGATGCCACCAATGGCTAGCGCATGATTCACTAAGGTGTGTTTACCTAACCCCCAAGATCCCCCGCCTCTCTCTCCCTCTGTAAAGGAGAGCCGCAAAAAGTTTTTGCGAAAACAGCAGGGTTGAGTTTGACGGAACGTCGCAAGGTTTGTCGTTGAAACGAACGTAGGAAGCCTTTCGATTGAACAAACTGTCAATGAAATGTTATACGTCGACGAAACGATCTGTTCATGAAACGTGGTTCGTAGAACTGATTGACAATGATGGCAGCTCACGTGCACCTACACGCAATGGTGGCCCAGTTTATGTTTTCACAGTTGGCCTCAACGTTACTTAAGCCAAGGTCACGGTGGCCAAGGTCCAAGTAATGTTGGCTGGACTATGTAGCTGAAGTAGCACAATCAATGTATGGGTCTAAGCCATACCTCTTTTCCGGTTATTCCGAGGCAGTTCTCTGAAGTAACTTGCGCAATTTCGAAGAACAACCTTCGTAACTTGTTGTTTACAAAAAATGTACTTCCAATAATTTATAAAGAAAAATATGTATATAATAAAAACACGCGAGCAAAATAAGCGAAACATAACACATGAATGTCTTACTTGAAGTCGAACTTCATAAACAAGAACTTACGTTAACTGTTTATTTTTTTAATTGTACAGTAGATCATTAACAAATGCTGCGGAGAGCATAAAAAGAAAACAAAACACGACGAAGCGTCACTCTCGCATTGTGTTTTGTTTTTACGTTGCTGAATTCAAGGTTATGTTTTACGTCTAAAAATGCAGCCGGCTCGTTTGTTATGAACGTTATGGAGTTCCGGGTAAACGATTCATATACGTACGTCTAACTAACGTCGTCATAGCGAAACTGAGGTCTCATAACGTGACGTGCCATAGTTCCAAAACAAGTTAGCTGGTCTGCGAGGAGCAGTTTAGTTCGCGATTTATTGTCATTACTTTATGACTTAGCAAATAAACTGTTATACGATGGTGTGAAGATGTAAGTAAAACCTAAACAAATGGCGAAGTCCTGAGGATTCGCCAGTGATGTTTGCATGCTCACTGAGTGCTGCTAAAATAAAAAGCTAGAATTCATGTTTCGGTACTGCATGTCCAGTATACTCATTTCATTTAAAAGGTACGTAAATAGTATTTATTCTCGCGCGGTGGGTCCCATATATTTATATAAAATTAAAATGTTTGCAGCCTAAATATAAAATTGTTTGTGTTTAAGCTTTAGCAGAAGCTGCATTACGGTGCAGCATCACACTCTATGGTCATTATTCAGAATACAGAACAAGAGCCATCGGTAAAGTACTCAAAGACATGGTAAACAACATATCATGTGGAACTTCTTATCAAGTATTGGAAACTGAAGAAAACGCTAATGAGTTGGTCATTTTATTTTTCAAACACATTTTTTTAGATACGTAGTAATCACGAACAATTATTTCAGTAATTCCTGCAAAAATGCGGTTATTAAAAGTAGAAATTTGAGACGTACTTAAAGGTTGGTTATTCCGAAAATATACACATTCTATGGTAAGAAACATAGAGATAATGATATGCCTTCCTTATTTAACGAACTTCCAGAATTCCTTATGAATGTAACATCCAACGCAATACTTAAAAGAAAACTAAAAGAATGATGTAAGGCATCTTAGTTTGACTATCGTAGCCTGACCACTGTAGTTCTTTTTTTTTTAATAAATTGTTTATGGTCATGCTTTGAGGTGTTTTTGTTTTGCGTGATGGACTGTACCTATTGTTCTTTTTTATTTTTCTTGGCTTCTTTGTTAATCTGTGAGTGTTCGTTGATCGTTGCAAAGTGTTACTTCGCTGGTGTTGCGAAGTGTTTTTTGGTTCGTATACTATACGGTGCTAGTCTTTGTGTAATTCTAACATGTATTCCATTTGGTCTCCTCGCTCCAGATACAGGCAGAATGCTGCTTTCGTGGGCAAGTCATTTCTAAGGCAAAAGCCTTACTTGTCCCATTACGCGAAAAGCCGTCGGCGTTGTCCCCGAAAGGTGGTCATAAAACTACGTCACCGAGCACGCGCCTCAGAAATAAAACACAAAGAAAAGCACAGCCACGCAGATACCTCGTCACGGTAGCCGGCGGGGCGCTCAAGGTCAAAGCGGACGCGCCTCAGCAATAAAACACAAAGAAAAGCGCAGCAACGCAGATGCTTTGTCACGAAAGCCGTCGTGAAGCCGGCGAGGTTCGCCGCGCCTGCGCAGTGGGCGAGCGTGATGTCACCGCCGGTGCGCCGTGTGCGAAAGGAAGACGTGGCGCGCTGCTTGTAAGAATGTGCTGCGTGTAGGAATGCTTTCGAATTCATACACGTACGCAGTCTTAAGTGTCTTCGGTGAGTTTTTATTTTTGTATGACACGTTTTGAAATAAAGATTATTATTGTATATTATTAAAAGACAGTTCTTTTTTTCTCTCTTTTTTCAGTTGTAGATTTTTTTCTTTTTTTTTTACTTAGGAATACCTTTATTTTGTCTGTATACTTTGAGCTCGGAAATACTGAACGGGTGTCACTTGGCCTTTACTTTCTCTTAGAACAGACCCTTATCAAAACCCCGTCAAGCAACATTGGCGTTCGCCATTGCTTGGGCACGAAGTGTGGGAGTGGATTTGAATCCTCGCCGAGCGCTCACGCAGCGCTCTTTCTGGATACGAGATGAGTTATATCGAATAGCATAGGTACGGATTGCGAGCACAGAACTCATGGGACACGCAAAAGTAATGGAAGCCAGGTCTTTCTGTCCTGGCTCGCATTTTACCCTCATCGCGCGAATGCGTTAACTGTCCCATGGAGCGAACCGGCGTTATCAACTTTTGAAGCCGCGCAAAACGGCACCTAAATTCCCCTGTCCCATGGAGCGAAGCATGTAGTCTGTAGCAGCCACCCCATTGGCTGGCGCGCGGCGTATAGTTCCAAGGAACGCCATCCCACAGAGAAGCCCTCTCCACGGCGCAGCGTCCCGGCCGCAGGTAAGAGGGATCGGCCAGGCGCATAGCCAGCAGAGCCCCTATCGGGCATACTGCGGAGAGATTGTACGGCCGAGCTCAGCGCGGCGCGGAGCTTGTAGGAAAACGGTATACGTACACGAATGCTTTGGCATTCGTGTACTTACGTAATGGAAAGGCAAACAGTGTAAAGGCTGGAGCGCGCGAGCGTCTCGAGAAACGGATTGAGCCCTGCTTAGCTCGTGCGCTGGCTTTGCCAGTGTTTTACTTTATTTCCAGTCTCAGCTGAGACGCTGTTTCTAGCAAGTTGGCCCTAATCTGGAGCGCACGTTCGTTCATTCTGCCGTTGAATATGGCCGTGACGAAAACCTCACATGCGCCAAGTTTTCAGTCGCCGAGAATTATACCTTTTCACTCTAGCGACGCTAAAACGGCTTAAATTAGTCGTGTCCAATATTTTGAGCTCACGACCAATGCTTGAAGCTGTTTCGACGCCTGTGGTTGGTCAGGGGCGGATCCAGAACTCCGTTTTGCGCGGGGGAGGGGGGGACGGAAAAATTTGTAAGCATACTATTCTTCCATTTTTTCCTGTGCACCGGGGGGTCAACGCATGTCAAATAGCCCTCCGAGAAGGGGGAGGGGGGTGTCGACCTTGTTTGGGGGGAGGGGGCGGCCTGCCTCCGTCGCCCCCCCCCCCCCCCCTTGGATCCGCCACTGGGTTGGCCCCGAGATGCTCGCCTATTCAAACCCATGTATGGCCAAACTTTCCCAATAAATGGCTCTAACAAGCTCAATAAAGCGGTCCCTATAGCTCGATCTCCTGCTCAATATAGAATAAATATCGCTGATGTCACTAATTTGTGGCTCGGAGATACATTCGCAGAACTTGGAGACGTTATGCTTTATGTGAAATATTGACAGGAGTAAAGCAACATACTGGTGGCCTTCATAGCGGTGGAGGCGCTCACCAGCGACCGAGCATCTATTAGTTGTCGAGTATAAGAGGCGGCGGAGCAATGAACAGGCCTCGTACGATTCCGGTCCCGCGCGCATCTGTGTTTCTGTTTATTTTTTTCCGTGCATGCGCAACTGTATGTGGTGCGTCCTGTATGTAAGTAAGCCTGTTGTTCGTAAAATATTACTATGAGATGCTGCTATACGATCGCCAGAACCCTGTTCTAATGTGTTCGCCACCACCGAAAAGCTGCGATGACACTGCCATTACATGGCGCAAAATATGGTCTGCTGACACTGTCTGAGGTGTAAAATTTCTCCCCTTCGTGACAGTCTTGTCACATTGATCATAAAAAAAGCTCGAGGTGCACCTAATCACTTCTTGTGAGTTGTGAATTCGAAAGCATGCAAGCCGTTCGTCCGCTCTCTTTTTCGTCTGCTGCATACTTTCGTCGCCGGTCAGCGCGCGTGCTCCCCTAAGCACGCTGACTTTGGACGCTCCGTGTTAACGGCGCGCTGATGGACACGCCGCGCCATGGGGTGAGCGGTCGTGGAAACTGACGAGCGCAGCGGCCAATGGGAGCCCTGTTGCCGCGCGCCAGCCAATGGAACCGAAAGCGAAATCCATCAGCTTTTCTTCGCTCCTATTGGGATCGCGGAAACTAGGTGCCGTTTTCGTGCTTCAAACTGATGACGTCAGCTCGCTCCATGAGACAGTTAATGCTTTCGCATTAAAAAAGAAACTGTCTGCAGAGATGTTTGAAGCCTAAATAAATATACGTACGGAGCAAAACATGACTCGAACAGGCTCGAGAGGGTTTTGTCCGCGCATAATGACGTCATCATGTCTGCGGCGAACACCGTGTCTTTTTGCATGACGTTCGAACGGTGTGAATGCTGCTTAAGAGCGTTGCTGTAACACCCTAAGGGTGTTTTAGGGCTAACACCCTTAAGTCACACTCGTGCGGGAATGCGAACGCATTGCTACACGCAACGCATTCCTACAAGCAGATCGTCACGTCTTCCTATCACACATGGCGCTCCGGCGATGACATCACGCTCCCCCACTGCGCAGGCGCGGCGGACCCCGCCGGCTTCGCAACGGCTTCCGTGACGAAGCATTGCGTTGCTGTGCTTTTCTTTGTGTTTTATTTTTGAAACCTGCCGGCTTCCGTGACGAGGCATCTGCGTTGCTTGGCTTTTCTTTGTATTTTTATTGGGAATGGGAATTTAGGTGCCGTTTTTTTGCTACAGACGGTTACAGACAACGCCTGTTTCGCTCCAGGGGACAGTTAATGCTTTCGCATTAAAAAGTCACGATGTTTCTGTGCAGACCCCGCCTCAAGCATATTCGAATCACGTTTACTTCGTGCATAGTATATGTTCGGACATGTCGGCAGACAGTCTTTTGTGTTATGTATTAAGCGGTGTGATTTTAGGATGTTAGCCCAGGGTCGCTAAACTCGTCAAATACAACTTCCTTTGTGTTATGACATCGTGGGGGAGGAGCCGAAAGATTGCCGCGAAGTTTTTTTCTCAGAAACCCGCAGATCCGTGTATCTTCGTGACGTTTCTCATTGAAGGGGCCAAAAATCGCAAAAATCTCTATCACTCCCTTAGGCTCCGAACAAGAGCAGCACGAGAGAGCGCGCGGAGACAGCCGTGGTTCATACGTGTGACGTCATGAGAAAAATTATAAGCTGCGGCCGACATGTTTGATTGTCTTTATGATGGAGGCTTGGGTGGTGGCATTCTAAAATCAACACCGTCGAAGTTGATAGTTTGATATCATCCTTATTTCCGCCGATAAAGCAGCCTTTACTAAAAAGCGTCCCTGTTGCTTCTTTTTATTTATTTCGGCTCAAAGCCCGACGTGGCTAGGTCACAACCAGCCGAGTAGCATTGTCCACTTCCGGACGGATTCCGCTTCCGGGCAGTTGTCTCCCCATCGGCGGGATAAAATCATTTTATGGTAGACTTTCAAAGATTAGCCAAACTTGGATTAATTATGTGTTCTTTAACGGAAATAGGAGTTATGTCAGGTTGTCAATATTGACGGTGATGTTTCGAGAACGCGAAGACACCAACCATTCATCGTACACAACCAAACTTGTCACCGTCGACTTTAACAGGCACCATCAAATTTGTCGTTCACAGCTGATAATCCTGACTCTGACTTCAAAGGTATGAACTATAGAAGGATGTCACTGAACGCGCCTGCACACAATGAGCCCTGGCACGAGCCTCTCGCTTGGAGAAGTCTGTTATGGCCGCTTGTGGGTTCGTGGAACGCAAACCGTTTTAATTCCAGAATCTCTAGAAATATTATTTCAAAATTGCACGCTGTGCTGTTCCTCGTCATCGCTCAGTTGGAACGCCTCTAGCAGGGTCGTCGAAACAGGAGGACAGGGAGTGGGTCATCCCCCGCCCCCCAGTGGCGTCGAAAGAGGGGGCATGGGGGCATGAAGGACAATCGAGCCATATTGCCAAGCAAGCGGTGACAAGTGCGGTCACGGCTTACCCCGTCGTCTTTGTCCGTCTGCTACAACGAGGAACAGAGGGGCTTAGATAGGCCGAACTGGTATCCCGTTCACCAGGCAAAGAAAGTGACCGCCACTGAGCCGCCGCCATGCTGTACAATTTGACGGTAACTCAGACACGTGTTACCGTACCAAATCCCGAGAGGTTTTACGCCAAAAACTCGAGACAAGATTTGTATTGCGATTGATGTAAAAAAAACCACAAAAAAAACAACAACAACAACGTGATAAGCTATTTCGCTGTGCAATGCTAGCTCCCGAGATCAGTGGGCTCACCTCCTATAGAAGCCGAATTCTACAGCACCGCCGCTGACGGCATCTAGCAGAGGCATTGCAGAAGCCGCCTGGAGATCTTGTCGATAAAAGCAGATTTTTGGACTCTCAAAACAAACGAAACATAACCTCATCTCGTCGGCAACTGTCTTATTGAAGATCAATAAGCAATTATTTAGTGCGCGATATTTCGTTAAAATCTAGAAGCAAAAACTATAAGGTCACGTGTCTAGTGGTCAAACATGTGCAACCTATGGCGGCGGCCAACTGGGGGTCATTTTAAGTTGCCAGTTTATCGCTCTAAGGCTCCTCTACTTGATTGGTCTACTTGCGGCCGGCTAAACTCAATCAATGCCACCAGAATTTGCGCAATAACTCAGTGTTTTTTTCTGGTCAGGTATTGAGCCGGCGACAGTGAAAACGTAAAAAAGACGACGAGCGTCATGACGATGCACTTCCTGGGAGCTGCCGGATTGTCTCCATCGGATAGTAAGCGTTGGACTGAGTATGAGGGAGATGATATGGCGAACCTACCTGACGTTCAAATTCGAGACAGGTTCGAATTCCTTAGAACTGCTGACACGTTCGAAGAAGGCGAACGCCACCTAGGCGAACAAAAGATGCAATGTTTGTTGGTCGTATTGTTTTGTTGTTTAAGCCTAACCAGAAAACCTTCAAAACTAGATGTGTTTGATTTTAGGTTGAGCAAGCATTACAAATAATCTAATCAAATGTTGGGAAAAAATCTACTTTATATCTTTTTTTCCTAAAAATTCACAAATTTAACGGGCAATAGGTGTCTCATAAAGGGGAACTTTGTCGAACCCTTGATACAATTTCGAAGGTTCGCTTCAATCAGCGGTCAAACCTCAAAGCGTTGGGCTGAAGTTTGCAGGATATCCCTGTTCCCACGAGCACGTTGCCTTCGGCCGTGCTGTCAACTTAGGCTACGTGAACGAAGCACTGCGGCCGGGACACGAGGAAAGAACCGCAAGCGTCTGTTTTAATCCGTCGATAAAGAACGGCGCTCTCTCCTCCTCCCCCCTCCCCTTCCCTAACCTAGCCCTTCTCGCCTTCTCCCAGTAAAAGACCTCTCTGGACGAAATCACGAAAAAAGAAAGGAGTCGTTGTTCCTAATGGTTCTCTTCTTGTTGCTCGTTCATCTTTAAAGTCCGGTCACCCCGCAGAAGAATCGAGGTTGAGGGATCTCCGGTGGCTGAAGTCGGGAGCGATGTCATCGACTTTGCGGCACCGCGGATGGGGAAAGCAGCAGAGCTACACGGGAACAGCGCGTCGCTTTCGATTGACGAACATGCACGTCTCGAGTGCAAGGTGTCGCGCTGTCAGTTGGTCGTATGTCTCGGCCGTCTCGAGCTACTCTTGCTTCGATTGAATCATCCGAAGTGCCAGCTCCCATCGCGCCAGATTTCTTCTCTTTTTGTGTATGTCCTTTGCCGGGTTTCAAATCTCTTTTTGAAGGCTACGCGAGACGCGAGGGTCAGTGAGGATCTACGTGAACGGCGATTTCCGCTTGCTCCGCAAGCGTTCGGGCCAGCCGGTCACGCAGTTGTCACGCACGATCGCTGAGCCTATTTCGCGCTCGTTGCAGCCCAACTAAAACGTTTAAAACAGCTCGCGTCGGGAAAATGCCAGCGTCGGTGGCGTGACACGAGTCCTGATTGGTCGATAGGCCGTGACGTCACCGCCACATGACCTCGCCCGGGAATTCCTGGCAACTTTCCAACACTCGCGCGAAACGTGATGCCCCGCGTGGAACGAAAAGATTAGAATTAAGCATGACATGTAATTTAGTTAAAGGTCGCCGCATGTCTGAAATGACTTCGCTTTATAGCAATTCATTTGGTCGAAGAAAAATGCGAAGAACTTTGAGGGCGGGATTCGGAACCCATCGATCCTCCGGTTGCGAGCCAGACACGCTTTGCCGGACTACGCCAACGTTAGAACACGCTTGCACGTCGAACGAGAAGGCTTTCGGCGAGCGGGGCCTGATAACGCTATCGCGTTCCACTCTTAAAGGCGAAGCGCACGCGTGCTCCAAGATTTCATTGACTTCTATTTGCTTCGAGACCGTACCAGATACAGTGCCGGAGAAAACGCAGGATATTCCCGGAAAGCCTTCCTGACCTCTCCCCCTCCACCGAGTGCTTCACTTTTCTCCCCACCTTGGCAGGGTGGGTAACTTCGCCATGTCATAAGCATGAATTACGCCGAAAAGAAATTAAAGAGAGGCCACAGTCACTCACATGCTGACGCGAGGCATGAGCGCCATCGGGAAGTATTAAGCTCTGACTCCTATCTGTAATGGACGTCAATAATTAGCCGATAGCACATCGCATGCGAACAGCCATGCAAGAAGCACTCAAATTTGAGAGAAAAAAGAACGAACGACAACTATAGTTTTGTAACGCGACATAGCAACAAAGGCGTGGTTGTAACGGATTATCTAGGTGGACTGGATTGGCCAAAAATGGTAATGCCCAATTCACGAACAACGCAAAAAACCTGGTTTAGAAGGCCGTCAACTGTTCTATATACGCTACATACATTGCGGAAAGCCAACTGGTTTTCTGATCCATAATTGGTTTCTTATGAATTGCGCATTTTTAGCTGTGGTTCTCGACGCGACGCACTCAAGTTCTAAAGCCG